>APFE031086751.1:0-15092 GCA_000404065.3 Pinus taeda
AAGCCCCTTTATCATCGTTCAAATGAGCAATTTGAGGAAAAGGTTCAAACGAGTAATTTAAATTTGCCACGTTCTTGACACTCTCATCACAATGCACATATTTAAATTACGACTAACCTATCCATCCTCCATTGATGCTATTTGTGACTAGTCACTAGATCTATGACCTGTGACTAGTCACTATATTTGAGATTTGCAACCTCCCTATTCTTGAATCTTGTGATTGCAATCTGTTTCTATTTCTCTTCATATTCCTATCGCTTCAGCTTCCCCAACTGTTTCTATTCCCTAAACCTAAACTTTATATGCATATTTTCCCTATATATTTTACACCTATAATTTATCCTTCTTCATCATTTGAATATTCCTCTTATGCCCTCACTCTCGAAGGTGTCCTTTCCTCGCAATCACTACACCTCTAGCACAACTTGAAATTACTTCTCAGACTTGAAACTTCACCCTTCGCCATTAGAAGCTGGGATATCAACTTATACTTTGATCATGAAAAGGACTCTCTTACTCCTAATGTTCTTTCCATCACCAATAGTCATTACTTTCCCTCTATCATTGCGACCTGCAACTAAAATTGGCCTTCTTTCTCCCTTAGGTTTTAGGTCACACTTTTATTCACTATCACTATGACTTGAAGATGCAACGAACACTCTGAACATGAAATGCAACCAACATTGTGAAGAGGAAATGTGACCAACACAGTGAAGAGGAAATGCGACCAACACTGTAAGGAGGAGATGCCACCAACATTATAAATGAGATTTACAAGGAGAACTGTGACTAGGAGATGTGACCAACACTGTGAAGAGGATTTGCGACCAACACTGCAAATTTATGATGAAACTAACCTATATAGCCTTTGCTAATTTGATTTATGACTTACTCACTGCCCTCTACAAATACAACTTGTGACTAATATTGTCCTTATTGCATGCAACAAAGCCAACTCACACTTTGTAACTGCAACTACCACTAGAAATTGCGATTACGACAGAAGAGTTATTGTGATTGGAAATTGTGATTGTGACTACAAGGTGCCACTGTCACTAGAAATTACGATTGTGACTACAAGGGTCATTATGACTAGGAAGTGTAATTGCAACCACAAGGAATATGAAATGTCACAAGGAAGGTGAAAATCCACCCCCCCATTTGTATAAATATAAACTCATGCCTCATTTTGATGGGGGACTTTAACATGTGAGCTAGGACTAGAATTGCATAGCTAATGTGCTTAAGGAGCTAGAGGCACTTATCTCTTGGCAGTTAGTAGGGTGAGTTGTGGTGAGGCTAGTATTTTCATTTGGATAATGGTATGAGCAACCCATGTTCCATTGTTTGGCTTTGATTGTTTGTAAGATATTTACTTGAATCTACAACATGGATAATAAGAAGTTATTCACCTTTTGCATTGATTCCCATGCATCTTTATGGTGGTTGTATTGGATATCCTATATTCCCACTGTGTTTTCATGTGTGCTTCCGCGTGGTGATATGTTAATGAACTGATTCTTGGCTTATTGCTTGCATGTTTGTTTTGATTCCTTACTTTCTTATTCCACGCCATGTCTGTAACTTATTGTGAACTGATTTTCAATTAACCTCTTGCATGTTCCTATTCATGTATATATGAGATGCTTTCAGCTCACTAATCATTCTTGTGGCACGCTTCTTCTTATTTTTTTGTTATTACATTCTTGTATATTTTCCTACGATGTCAATCTTGAGTTGTTCTCATCCCTTTTCTTAGGGAATTTCATTATTTCCCTCATCTTGGCATCTCCTCATTTGACACTCAGGAGTGAAACCAACATGATGGAAGCCGAGCTTACATATTGTAACACCCTCATCCCACATCCACCCAAGTAACCATGCCAGCCAGGGTAAACATGAGATGAGAGGCTACTATGATTAGATTCGACCTCCTAGGTAACCTTAAGGAAGTGGAATCGATGGAACATCACACACAGTCATCCAACATCATCAACATAACCCTCAGGAGACAAGTGAACCACTTAGACAACCTTTCCCTAGATCCCACTGTTGTTCTGGACCTCTAAGGCCATAGTCGTTCTCATGCTATGGGTAAGGGAGCGACCAGAGACCTAAATTTGCTCTCATAGGCCTGCCTACAAGTGATTGTCAACTAAAGTTGCTAGTTCTGTGTCAGCAACCCCAGGATTTGAGCCACTTTCTCAGGCCTAGTCCATTTCCCAAAATGGAATGAAAGCTTGTAATCTAGTAAAGTACAGGGAAACAATGATGCAAAAGCAATAATCTCAACAAGACCTTAATCAAACCCCTACGAGCCATGACATGCATTTCGTCAAACATATCATCGACATGTAACCTACAGGTGTAAACAACATAATTAAGTGTAGGGATCTCATAATTATCTGAGAATCACTATAAACCATTGTTCCCTCATGTCATTTGCTACATATTCATCTATTAGGTCATAGACACATTATCCATTCATATAAAAGTAAAAACATTTTGAGAGACATACATAGCTGCTGTCATAAAATGTGCATATAACTAGGCTCATAATAGGAACAAAAATACAATAAACATATCAGCCATCAAAATCCATATATACACCAGTAAATTCACACATGAAAATCAATGGAATGAATTTCTCATTAATCAATGCAATGACCTAATCGGTGATGGGACTACCATGTTCCACCTGACCATAGATTGGCTGAGCCAAGTTTCTCTTCAACCAATCACCCTCGTGCCATATTCCAAGCATGAATATGGGACTCATTAAACACATAAAAAACGCCAATCAATGTGGATGCCACTGGATTTCTCCACCTACATCGTGAGGAATTTGAGTGCCTCATAGTCTCTCAAGCTTTACCGTGCATCTGCAGTCTAATCAAGGGATCACTAGGCCCTACACCGCAACATTCTCTCTAGTCTTTACCGTGCATTCCATCCCAGAATCACTAGGCCCAACGGAGAGAAAATCCACCGCTTGGCTTTACCATATATCCCGCCATTCACAGACAAGGATTCGTAGGCCCAACGAGGCACACAATATGGCTTTAACACAACCCATAGTCTGGTTCAGGGGTAGCCAGGGTAGTGGCTTCGTGCATCCTCAGTCCAGTTCAAGGACCACTACACCATGTGTTTGTCAATTCGGAGATCCACCCCACTCACATTTGAATCCAATCCGGCCATTCCAAATAAACCGAATGAGAGAACCCATCTCATCAAAGCTATCAGGAAATGGCAAGGCTAGGCTGAAAATACTGTCACACATGGAAAAACCCATGCCATGGTAGAAAAGAAGTACATGCAATCCCATGCATGCCAAATCTATCAAGGAAAATACACATGCAAGTCGATACCTGCAATGAAGCCTATTGTAGCTGCTTGATCTTGCCTTTCCCTGCTTTATCTTTGCTTCCTCTTGCCTTCTTTGCCTTTCTTGCTCCAATGCCAAAGTTCTCCAACAAAACTCTAAGTGTCCAAGAGTATGGGAGAGAGAGATAATAATGAAATAACTCCAAAGCTAAACTGACAAAAGGTTACCAACTGATCCTCAAAAGCCTTTTTATGGATGAGGACTTTATTTTCTTCATTTTCCATTATTTTCCTTCATTTTCCTCCTCACATGCAACATGTGACCTTTCACCTCCTTTTTCTCCTAATTTCCATTATTTTCATAAATAAATATGCAAAAAATGCCATTTTGCCTTTCCAAAGCCTTAGCCATTGCCTTTTCCAATTTCCTTAGCCATAATCAAACACATGAACACCCCCCTAGGATGTATTGCCCAACATTAAGCTTGGAATAAGTGTCCCATTCATCCATGGTTATTGTTTTTAGCTTTTATTACATGAAATTTTCACCAGGGCTATTACAGAACCCTCCCTTTTGGGGGTGTTCAATCATACATATACCTCAACAACCTGCTGAAAGAAGACATATTGTTTATGGAGTTTTATAACACAGCTCGATGCAGTATTTACAATGAAAGACCTTCTCGAAACAAAACATCATGACAACATACCGCATAGTGGAGCTTTATATCACAACTCATTATGTTATTTAGAATGATCATCCTGCTAAGTGCCAATCCATATAACATCATAACATCATGATAACATAAACACATGATATCAATAACAATACACCCATACCGCGTAGTGGAGATTTATAACACAAGTCATTATGGTATTGTGGTGCAGGTAAATTCTGCTGGCACTTCATGGATAGCCCCAACAATGGAAGTTTTAAAGCCTCTTTCTCTCTAGTCTCAAACCAAACCAAAAAGACACTATTCTCCCTCAAACATACACTAGAAAGCTACAAGCTATAGATGACTTGTTGATCGTTCAAACTCACTCCAAAACTAAAAACTCCAACTAGCTTTTGCTTGGGAAAAAGAGAGGTTTATATAGCTTGGATGGGTGGGAGATGGTTCCTTTGATCATGGGAGAAGGTCTTATCTCTTGAGTTTGTTCCATCCTAATAGGGGAAAGAAGCCCAAACTGACTTCCTCAGCTCCATCCGGCTTAACCATCTACTAGACTTCTGTTACGAAGCTTCTAGACATGGAAGCTTCAATTCCATATTTAAAAAACCTTCCAAAAGAGGATCAGCGTGACTGAAAAAGGGCTCAGTCGCTCTGTATGACACGAGTGCTAGTTTTAATCTCTGCAAATCGGCATGAGGAGGAAACTGGTCAATAGCGCTGGCCTTGTAAATTGGGATAAAAAGAAGATTCTTGGGACATGATGCAAAGGGGAATTATTCTGCTCATGAAGAGGGACATACTGGGAGTTTCTTCATGATGGGAAAGCATGTCGATTTCACTGTAGAGGACCTCCAAGATCATGGATGGGGAGTACAAGGATAGCGATAAAATGTTGTGTAACAAATGCCCCCTAAAGCGTGAAGGATGAACTAGAGTGAGGGGTGAAATGCTTCATAAGTGGAAGCGGGGAACCAAAGTCCGTCATTGGAAAACCTGCAAGCAAGCATAGATACATATACATCACTGAAAACTCTAAGAAATGATACATGAATCGTGGTATGGACACAACCATCAAGAGAATAATCATGTAAATGGATCCAAGGCATGGGCACAACCATCCAATAGAAAGGATCATAACGAAAACAAGGTATGGACGCAACCATCCAATAATGGAAAGGATCACATATAACAACTCATGGTATGGTCGTAGCCATCCATCTGAAAGAGACATGTGTATCAACATGATCATGTCACATCGCCTTGCAACCTGGACTTGTGTAATCTTACCCCAGGGTCTTGCACTCCAAACAACCCGATCAAAGTACAAATCCTAACATGTGAAGGAATGTGTTGAAGTCGAACATGCTAGAAAGTCACTTGATTACCGGTCAATGATGTGAACCGTTAACAAGCGCGAGAGAAACCACTAATAATGGCAATGGCTCTCAAGCTACCAACAACACAGTTCACAGAATGTGAATAAAGGAATTGATGTCGAACACTCGTGAAATCACTCGATCTAAAGCCAATGATGTGAACTTGTCGTCGAATGCGAAGAAATTGCCATTAGGGCATGCAAGCTCTAAGGTACTAGAAGGGAGTCTCTCGGTCAACTTCTTGGATAATGAGCTGAAGTCGATAGGAAGTGACTATGTCAAAGGAGGGCCATGATGTATCCCACATCATCGACATGAGACAAAGGGATGCAATTGATTTCAGATGATACAGAGAATCAAGAGTAAGTGTAACTACAAAAGGACTAATTCTTGAACATATCAACTACACAACTCTGGAGTTTGGCAACTTTTGGACCCATAGGATCGGTGGTGATGATGACATGGCAGAGATCGAATGGAAGGCAAAAATGAACGGCCCAACCTAGGAAGGTCAATGATGAAAAGGAGGATATCCCAAACTGACATGAAGCTAAAAGTGTCATGTTCAAGAGTGAGTTGCCGACACGACTGATAGAATTTCCAATTTTCCCCCACCATTTCTGGCACGTACCCCAATTATTTTTTATCGCAAGCTTGAAGGGGATAGCATGTGCTTGCACTGTAAGTTCATCCTTTGGACGAATTCGACCTAGTAAGTTTAATGATCCCTAGGAAGGAGTAGCCCGGTTTCGTCATAATGACAAGTCCTATGTCGTTTAATCTTTTAACGAGTCTGACAAAGGCGAAACTCGGTATCCTTTTCATGTTTAGAGAGTTTGAAAATGACACGGAAAAGAAAACTCCACATGGTCCCTTTTCCTACATTTGTCTCTCGAGCCCAAAAATCTAGAAAGCGATACTTGAGAGAACCGCTTGACCATTTTAGTCAAGGAGTACCTTTTTTGTAAATAGTTTATCCCAGCCTAAAAAAGGGGTAAACATATACTGGGTAAACGATGTTTCACAACCTTTAACAAGTTCAAAAATGACAAGGTCTCGACAACCTTTTCGTGTTTTAAGAGTCAGAAAAGAGCTGAAAGCAAACCCCCCATTTTTATTCTCTTTTAAAAGTCAAAAAGGGAAAAATTACTCGACAATATTTTCATCTTTTATGAGTCAAAAAAGAGCTTAAAGGTGACTCGTCCTGGAGGAACAAGTGGTATAAAGGGTAGCAACCGGTTCCAACAATGGTGGAACTACTCAAAACATGTAATGGTCAAGAGGCTGCCTAATAAAACCACTCATTGCTGTGGTCCCTTAGGAAAGGAAAAAAAACCAAATGAAAGCATATGATCGGCCAAAGAGATAGTGGTGATGGAATGAAACAAACAAGGCTCTTCTAGCAGAAATCAGTTGATTAAAACGATAATCACGAGATTTAAATTGGGCATGGGTTCATTTTTACACAAGGTTGAACCATGGAGAACTCTGCTTGTATTTAGTTTCATGTTTACACAAGCTTGAAATGAAAAAATATGATTGAGATAATTTTGCATGCCCCCAGCATAATGACTCAATTCAAGGTACATGCCCCCCAAGTTTCATTTCATTCAGCTAGGTGGATGGAATGAAGGTTCGATTTCGAGATCCAGGAAAGACTCAACTAGGATTTTACGAAATCTTAATCAAAGACTTGATTTGGAAAAGGGATTTGTTTCATTTTTTAATGAGGTTGACATAGTAAAAGAACCATCCTCCGAATCGGTTTCATTTTTTAAGAAGGTTGATACAGAAAAGAACTATCCTCGTGTCCCTTGTTTCATTTTTTAACGAGGTTGATACAGGAACAAACTATCCTCGGGCATCTTGATTCATGTTTTAATGATATTACTGCAAGACAAGGAACTATGCTCATCCCTTGGTTCATTTTTTAACGAGGTTAACACAAGACCAGGAACTATCCTCACGACGTCTGTTCATGACCCATAAGGGAACATGGCTCCCAAGAGGACTTCACTAGATAGAAGAACCACACTCTGCGAGGAATACATGTCATTTGGTACCAAAGACAAATCGGGTTCCAATGCCTAATTCAAATTTAAACAAGAATGCAACAAATTATAGATATAACCATAAATACAGAGATGCGGCAGAAATAATACTTCATTTCATTAATGTGAAATACTGAAATATGCTTACAAATAGAAATGGAAATAAATTAGCTAGGGCGATCGTAGCTTATCTCTAAGAAGAGATGTGGTGGCTACATGCCTCTAAACTATCTTAAAATGAGGCTCGAAGGCCTATTTATTTTTGAGAATAATGGAAAACCCTAAACATCCTAAACCTTAACCCTAGGATATGAAGCACCAAACTATGGGCCCTATTTTGGGTAAATTGGTACATCAACTTCCCGGGTTCGTAACTTTGGCATACGATCTCTGTTTGACATGCAAAATACCTTGTTAGAAATATCTATCTGAGGACTACAACTTTGGGAGGAACAACATTTGTCCATGGACCCATGTTGCTCCCAGTTTTCCCAAAAACTGTCCTTTAGGGCCTCAAAACGGCTCCAGAAGTTCAGGACTTGAAAAACTGCCAAAAATAGTAAATTGTGCTACAAGTAAGGAAATTGAAAAACTTAAAGAAACAATGGTGGGGGTCCAAGTGGAATTGGTGGGTGGCCACCAATATCCACCTAGATCATTCCTCCTCCCTTAGGAAGCAATGGTCCCCATTGCGTTGAGTTCCTTCATGAGATGAGGAAACTTCTGCTGAAATTGGTTCCTGTGAGCCAATTGCCCCGGTGAAGGAGTTGGCCTGCTTTGACAACTCGATACAGTTGGATCTTCTGCTGGCGAGTGTGTTTGATCTGCATGTCCATGACCTGATCATTTGTAGCTTGTTCCATGCAATCTAGATTTAACATTGTTGGTGTGAGATGTTCTACAATGTCGGATGTGTCTAGTAATGGTGGAAAGAATGGTCGAAGGTGGTCCACATTGAACATTGGGTGTAGGCAAAGGAATGGGGGAATGCTGAGCTCAAATGCATTGTCTCCCACAACCTTGGTAATGGTGTAAGGATGATATCAGAGTGGTTTGAGTTTCTGATAGGCTCCAGTAAGGCATTCCTTTTGCAAATACAAACTTGTGTGGCACCCGATGTTGATCATGTCGCTGCTTGTACTTGGAATTTGATTTCTCAATAATGTCATGGAATTGTTGGTAGATATGTTGGATGTGCTTAATGTATTTGTTTACCTTATCTGTTTTAGACTGGACATGAGCCGAATCTGCTTGTGTAGCTGCAAATGGCATGGCCACATCAATGGGACATAGTGGCTCGAATCCCAAGCCCACCTAAAAATGGCTGTGGCCAATCGAACTGTGGAGAGCTCGGTTATAGTTGTGCTAAACATAGGGGAGAGACTTTGTCACCCACCTGAAACTTGTGTGGCTCCCGACGTTGATCATGTCGTTGCTTGTACTTGGAATTTGATTTCTTCAGAATGTCATGGAATTGCTGGTAGATATGTTGGATGTGCTCAATGGAGTTGTTTACCTTATATGTTTTAGACTAGACATGAGCCGAATCTACTTGAGTAGCTGCAAATGGCATGGCCACATCAATGGGACATAGTGGCTCGAATCCCAAGCCCACCTAAAAAGGGTTATGGCCAGTTGAGCTATGGAGAGCCCAATTATAGTTGTGTTGAACATAGGGGAGGCTCTCATTCCATGTGCGTGGATACTTTGAGTTGTACATGCACATAATGTGTACGATCATCCTGTTGACAACCTCTGTCTCGGCATCAGTTTGGGGATGGAAGGCTATGGGCTTAGTGAGTTTGGTGTCCAACATCGACTAGAGACTAGACCAAAATGTACTGAGGAACGTATTGTCCCGATTTGAGATGATAGACTGTGGGATCCCAAAGTGTACCCACACTCGTTCAAAGAAGAGCTTAGGAGTGGCTTCTGCTGTGATATTCTTCTTGTAGGCCGCCATAATGGCCATCTTTGAGTACCTGTCAATGACCACAAAAACACAGTTGTTTCCATGCTTAGTAGAAGGGAGGGCCGACATGTAATCCATGGAGATGGACTCCAAATCTCGACTAGGGGTAGGCACCAGAGTATAGAGGCCTTGCTTCTTGATGATCGGTTTGGAAATGACGCAGGCAGTGAACGATTTGATGTACTTCTTGACATCCTGTCGAATATTCGGCCAATAGAAATACTTCTGTAGTACTGCCACCGTTTTCTTGACCCCGAAATGCTGAGCAACCCAATTGTAGTGTGCTTCCAAAATCATCTTGGCACGCTCACTTGAAGGAACACAAAGGTGACCTAGGTGGCATAACAGGTCATCCTAGAGGGAACATGTTGACCCTCTAAGAGTATCTGGTATGTGTGGCCAAATTCTAGGTCGCTTTTGTAGACAAGTGGCCAATAAGAAGTCTCGTGCCCACAAGAGTTGAGCATGGTGGTTAACGCCATGATCAGTGGTCCACTGAGGCGATCTGCAACATTATTGGTGTTGCCCTTCTTATACTTGATATTCAAATGGAACTGTTGCAGGTATGTGGACCACTTCTGATGGTGATCATTATGCAACTTCCCTTGTGTCTGTATGAACTGCATGGTCCGGTGGTCTGTGTGGATGACTGTTTCCTCCCCCAAAATGTGATGCTTCCATTGTCGGTGGCCCTACACAATGGAATACATCTCTTTTTCATAAGTGGGATACTTCCATACTGTTTCTGAAAATGTCTCACTACGATATGCCACTGGATGCCCATGTTGAGTAAGGACTGCCCCAATAGCATAGTTAGAGGCATCTGTCTCGATCTCAAATGGATGTTGCAAGTTTGGTAATGCAAGCACTGGTGCCGAGCATAGGCGATGTTTCAACTCTATGAATGCCTTATGTTGAGATTTAGACCAAAAGAATTTTTCTTTGACTCCTCCCTTGGTGACTTGACTCAAGGGCCAAGTGATATGAGAGAATACCAACATGAACCTGTGGTAGAAATTGGCAAGACCCAGAAAGATGCAGAGCTCTGTCATAGTGGTTGGAGCTAGACAATCCCGAATGACTTAGATCTTGGTTGGATCCACATGCACCCTCCGTTCATCAATAATGTATCCCAGATACTAAACTTGGGTCCTGCCAAAAGTGGATTTCTCCAAATTGGCACATATCTTATGTTGCTGTAGTGTTTGGAGAACTTGTCGGATGTGATGGAGGTCTGAAGATCAGGATGCCATCCAAGTATACCACTACAAATGAGTTAATGAATGGTCGTAAGATGTCATACATCAGCCTCATGAAGGTTGCAGGAGCATTCGTCAACCCAAAAGGCATAACCAACCATTCGAAAAGGCCCTCCTTGGCTTTGAAGGCAGTCTTCCACACATCAGAGGATTTGATTTGTACCTGGTGATATCCCGACATCAAGTTGATCTTGCTGAAATATGTTTCCCCCTTCAATTGGTCCAGAAGGTCATCAATTCTTGGGATCGTTGACCTTCTCCAGACAGTGATCTTATTCAGCGCCCGATAATCAATATAGAGTCTCCAAGTCCCATCCTTCTTCTGTACCAACACTCAGGCTCTCACAGGGCGATGAACTCAGTTGGATGTGACCTTTTTGCAGCAGTTCCTGAATCTTCCTCTTGATTTCATCGTTCTCTAGAATGGAGCGCTGATAGATTGGTCAATTGGGTAGTGGTGCACTTGGGTCAGATCGATGGAATGCTTGACTTGGCAGTGCAGAGGCGCCCCTGCGGGGGAGGTGAAGATGTCCTCGTACTCCTCCATGACCTTGTTCATCTATTGTTGTCATGTTGAGGGACCCTGTCTGGAGGTTGTGGCCACCGTCTTCTTCTTTCCTCTAGGGCATACCATTAGGAAAAAAAAATCCCCTATTTTAGAAATGATCTTACTGCATTGTTTTGTAGTAAACAAAGAGATGGCGATAGGCAGTGCTACCTCTGGTATCTTATACAACTTATTTACTAAAGTAACAATAATTGCACGAGGCCTTGACTCATACATAGCATGTCACTTCCACAAGTATGGTTGGCCTAATAATACATCACAAACATCGAGGGGAGCAACGTCAGATAATACCTCATCTGTGAAGGGCTTGATGTTGTATGGAAGGTGACATTGCTGGCTCACGTGAAGATCCCGTCCTTTGTGAAGCCACCCAATGGTGTACAATTGTGAATGGGTTGTGGTTGGTAAGCCTAGCCGCTTCATGACCTCTGCCAAAATGAGGTTCTTTTGGCTCTTGTTGTCGATACTGAACTATAGCAGGGAACCCTTTACCCACATCTGGGAGTGGAAGAGGTGCTCATCCTCCTTTGAATCTTTGGGTTCCTCCTTTTGGATCTTTGTGGTGGCAACGGTGGTGTTGGGCTCTGCATCGATAATCTACTTCCCTTTGTCATTCCCCTTGTCGGGTTCTGACTCAGAGTCAAAACACACATTTGATTCTGAAGCCTTTAGCTCAACCACCAGTCACTGTTTGGCCTGACACTCACTTATGTTGTGAGTGGAGCTCTTATAGAACTCATGCCACTTTCACGTGTCCTTCTTTGGCTTCGCAATGTTGTTCTTTTCTTACGGCTTTAACGGGTTGTCCTGGGCTGCCCCACCTTGGCTTTATCCTTTATTCAGCAGTTTGGGGGAACCTTTCCCTTGCTTCAGATTCACAGATCCAAAGTATCACTTCTTTTGCTTGATCTTGACAGCATATTGGTATCCCGTGCTGAGCGAGGAGATGTTCAGGAATTTTGTTTTGTCCTGGATGTACCTGTGCAAGTAGCCACAGTACTTGAGAACCAAATGATTCTCAGAATCTTGATACCCAACTTCATGCGAAGGGTATGAAAAACATTGGTAAACTCTGGCACGTCTTGGTCCCTTCCCTGTCGCAACGTTGCCCACTTTATGTATTGATCCTCGTAGCTCCCAACAGGGTAGTACTACTCCTTGATGGCATCCCGGAATGAGTTCCAAGTGGGTGTGGTTGAAAATAGTGAGTTAATACTTTCATCCTTATGCTCATAGTGTGTTTTCCACCAGTCCTTGACGTGGGGGGCTGCTTTGGGAAGTGCAAAAGTGATCTTTTCCCGGTTGGAAAAAAAAATATCCTTCTAGCAGATTTAACCATTTATCTACAACTTCTGCATCTATCTGACCCTCAAATATGGGAATGTCAAAGTTAACTTGTACCTTAACGGGTGTGGCACTTCCAGAGTAGCTGCTGGAAGTAGATGTGTCGCCCCGGGGTAGCTGCTGAAGGATCTGGGAAAAGTTGTCCATCATCGTGTTCTTTTGTCGCTCAAGGGATTCTTTGAGCAAGATTTTGATAGGATGTCCTACCCCTTCATCTTTCTTTTCACTTGCCATGGGAGGCCGTCGGGATTTGCGAGGCTAGTCTAGCAAAGGTTCGACCAGTTCAAGCCCTAACTCCTTATATCCCGACCTCGTTGGGGACATGCAAAGAAAAACAGAGAAAGAGGAGACCGTTGTGATACCACTGATCTAGATTTAAACAGGAATGTAATAAATTACATATATAACCATAAATATAAAGATGCAACATAAATAATACTTCATTTCATTAATGTGAAATACTGAAATATGCTTACCAACGAAAATGGAAGTAAACTAGCTAGGGCGATGGTAGCTTATCTCTGAGAAGAGATGTTGTGGTTACATGCCTTTGAATTGTCTTACAATGAGGCTCAAAGTCCTATTTATTATTGAGAAACCATGGAAAACCCTAAACATCCAAAACCCTAACCGTAAGAGATGAAGCGCTAAATTATGGGCTCCGTTTTGGGTAAATTGGTACATCAACTTCTCGGGATCGTAACTTTGGCATACGATCTCCATTTGTCACACACAATACCTTATTAGAAAGATCTATCTGAGCACTACAACTTTGGGATGTGAAATATTGGTTCTTGTACCCATGTTGCTCCCAGTTTTCCCAGAAAACATCGTTTAGGGCTTCAAAACGGCTCCGGAAGTTCAGGACCCGAAAAACTACCAAAAATAGTAAATTGTGCTACAAATAAGGAAACTGAAAAACTAAAAGAAACAATGGTGGGGGTCCAAGTGGAATTGGTGGGTGGCCACCAATATCCACTTGGATCAATGCCCCCAGTACATAATATACAATACCATTTGTGTGATCATCGGCAGATGCAAAGACGGAACGAGTAGCCACATAATTGACCTATGGCGGGGAAGTTACTGCTTGCAAACAAAAGACGATATGGGATGATGGTTGCAAAGGAGTTGCCTGGTGACCAATGAATGACAATTGATCAATGGCCACAATTCTCCCTTCATGCGGAAAACAAACCACATGGAAAAGCGAAGAAACAAGAGCTCCCATGACATAAACATAGTCGCGTCCAAGGAGGAGATTGAAATCTAAGGGACTTTGGAATACCATCAGATCTATATAGAAGGTATTTCCTCCCATAGTAATTGGGAACTTCAAAAGTATCCCTAAGGGTTGACTAGTTCCTCTGTTGAAAGCCAACAGATTTTGGGTGACAGGCACAAGCTGTGGGGAACCCAAAGCTTTCCAAGTAGCTGAAGACATGATGCTAACATATCCACCTTCATCTAATATAATGTCATGTACTACCATATTATAGGCTTGTAATGTGATCTGGAAAAGCACATAAGATGGGAGGAAAAAAGAAGTTAATTGAATCCAATCAAAAGAAACGACATAACTACTTGGTGGGGTTATCATATGATTGACCCCATGCTCTGCAGAAGAAGGAGAAGGACTCTCATGAACAACTAGGACGGGAGGGTCACTCTTCAATTCATGAGAATCTAAGGAGACGAGAAGGACATGAGTTGTATGATCACTAATCTCTTTAGGAACAAAGTGAACAACTAAAGGTGGAGCCAATTCGACACTCGTTTCGAGCAATGGTCGTGTTAGCGCTCAAATCGGCCTTAGGCTGAAATAAGGTAAGACTCAAGGCCACATCAAACCACACTCAGCCTCGTAGCTAGCCCTACGAGGACGGGAGAGGGCTCTCTCCGGGTCAAAATCAGCAAAATATAATCAAAGAGGCTCGAGATGACCAAATTGATGACTAATTTTAGGCTAGGTATGAAGTACAAAGAGTTTAGAAATGATTTTTAAAAATTTTGTTGAATTCAAGGGAAAGGCAATTTTGGATGCGGGGATGAGGCACAGTTTTTGCAGAGGTCCACTTGGGGCAAGATAGGTGATTATTTTGATGCCTTAAAGCAGGTGAGATGGGTAGATCAGATTGGTGAGGGGCTAAGGAGAGCAAGGGGTCTTAAGGATTCTCCTTAAACTGAAGAAAACATAAAATATTAAACAAATTTAAAGGCAGAGCATAGCAATTTCATGGATTCTACCTTAACACTTCATTTGTTTAATTACAAAAGATTCAATAGAGATAATGATGCACATACAAAACTTACAAGTACTGAGAGAAACACACCATCAACACATAAAGCCACATGGATCCCAAATAGTGCTGCAAAACCCTGGTTTTTCCTTTGCCAAAAAATGCAGATAAGATATGTACAATATAGTGTCAAGCTATTCCCAAGAGTCCAACCCTGAAAATGACTAAGAAAATACATAATATAGGCAAGCCAACTCATTCCCTTGCCTTTAGGG
>APFE031086751.1:41813-59666 GCA_000404065.3 Pinus taeda
ATACATTCAAATGTGTTGTTGTAGACATGCCATTCAAATCAAATGCACAAGCTCTTACCCAATGATGAGCTCGCTTCTTTGTACTTGTAGCCAATTTCACTAACCAAGACTCTGAATGAAATTCCTTATTCAAACCACACTTATCCACTAAGTCAGGACTGACATAGTTATAATTAGATCCAGGGTTAATCAAAATATAAATAACTTGATCATAAAGCATACCATCCATCTCAATGATAGATGCCCGGTGTTCTGCTTGCTCGTTGTCCACTATTGCATAGATACGTGGAATACTCTGACCAACATCCCCAACAGTCTGCACCTCTTGTGCACTGTATATCTTAGGCCTTCCCCCGTGGTGTTGCAAACAATCTCTCCTAAGGTGTTCCTCACCACATGTCCAACTCTCCAACCAACAAGTGCCCTCACCTTTATGTTGTTGCTCCTGCTATTGTGACCCATGTCCCTATCTAGCTACATTAAATCTCTTTTGTGGAGCCACATTTTCTTTCCCATTTGCATGTTGAGGCCTTTTCCTCTTAGGCTTCCATTTACCTCTACCTTTGTCCTTTCCCTTCCATCCATGTTGAGATTCGTTCTTACGCTTTGATTGCTCGTGGTAATGCTTTACTTTCCCAATAACTTCCTCAAGTGTCTGAGGCTCATCATACTCAATCCGATCTCTAAATGTTAATGGAAAACCACTGACAAATCTCTGAACTTTAGCCTTCTCATTAGTAAGATACAATACATACCTCAATAGTTCCAGAAACTTGGTCGTGTACTCCTCATCTATCATTGATCCCATATTTAACTCATGGAATTCTATAGCCTTATTTTTGTAGTACCTTTCTGATAAGTACTTCTTCCTGAAAAGCCTCTTGAATTCCTGCCCACTCAAGTCATTTGTCTTGATGTCTCTAACCCACTTAACATCTTCCCATCAGATGTCTGCTTTACCTTTCAAGCTGAAGATAGCTATTCTAGCCTTCATGTTATCTGCGTACTCATACAACTCAAATAATTTGTTCATCCCAAGTATCCAAGCCTCTGCATCTTTCATCTTCTTCAAATCTCCATCAAAGTAGGTGGTTTTTCCTTCTTGATTTCATCCAGTAAGTATCCCCTATCATTCATCCTATAAGGATGATAGCAACGACGATCATGATGTTTATCAGAATGAGAACTAGAATAATACATGTACCCATCGCCCCTCCTTTCAGAGTGTCCAACAACCTGCCATCTTTACTATGTCAGATCTATTTGACCTGTGCCTACCAGGAGATCTACTGCCATATACTCTATTAGTTTTATCCTCATTTCCTTGGCTGATCTGAAGTGACCTTTGTCACTACAAATCTGACAAACTCGGAAGAAGTATAGCAATCACCTCTACCTGCTTCTCTTGTGCTTGTATGATCCATTCATTATCTGCCTTACAACTCCTTTTCTGTTCCTTCAAACTTCTCAATGTAACTGCCAAATGTGAAGATTTCCCAACACCATATTGCTCTGTGGATTCGTAGGGAGAGTCTCTGTAGCCAACCATCTTGATAGCCATTTGATCTTTCTTTTCGTGCAATGCATAATATGTCAGATAAACCAAATCACAATAAACCAATGTACATTAGTATAGATCGGGGAGGATACCTTGTTTGCAAGATCACCAAATTAGCTTGATACATGTATAATATAATCATAACAACATATCGACATACACAAGTAAATGTATCAACACATAAACATCACTCTAACTAGGATCGAGTCATCAATGCAAGGCCATATCAACAATGCATGCTATGACCTCATGCATGACAACAACCATTACTCCAGTGTACACATTTCCACATGTAACCAAAAATATGCATAAGCAATGCCTAACCAACTACAAATACACATAAACACATGTAGTCAAACATAATCGACCAGTTCTTGCAATCAACCTACAAGATTGATACATGTAATAAAAATATCCAAAATGTAACCTAACATACAATCAGTGACATACTCATGTCAAATACTCTTCATGAAGTCAACATCAAATTCTCCATTATAACCACACTACAACCCTAATCCAACATCAATCAATTGCAACAAGTATATAAGTGTAAGATACATACATGCTACTGACATGCATGCATGACTAACATAGCCAACCCATCTAGTCTGAGAATTGAACCATGCTTTGATAGCACTCTATAAAAACCCTCCTCCCACATCCACCCAAGTAAAAATTCCAACTGGGGTAAACATGAGATGAGAGGCTACTAGGATCAGATTTGACTTCCTAGGTAACATTAAGGATGTGGAATCGATGGAACATCACACATAGTCATCCAACATCATCAACATAACCCTTAGGAGACAAGTCAACCACTCAGATAGCCTGTCCCTGGGTCCCATTGTTGTTCTACACCTCTGAGGCCATAATCACTCTCATTCTATGTGCAAGGGGACGACCAGAGACCTCAAGTCGCTCTCATAGGCCTGTCTACCAGTGACTGTGGACTAAAGTTGTCAGTTTTGTCCTAGCGACCTTGAGATTTAAGCCACTTTTTAAGGCCCAGAGTCCAAGCCACTTCCGAGAATGGAATGAAAGCTCAAAATCAAGTAAAGGATAGGGAAACAATGATGCAAAATCAATAAGCTCAACAAGACCTTAACCAGATCCCTACTAGTCATGACATGCATTTTGTCAAACATATCATTGACATGTAACCTACAGGTGTAAACAATAGAATTAAGTGTAGAGATCTCATACTTATCTGAGAATCGTTATAAACCATTATTCCCTCATGCCATTTGCTGCATATTCATCTATTAGTTCATCGACACATTATTCATCCATATACAAATAAAAACATGCTTAGAGCCATACATAAATGCTATCATAAAATGTGTATATAATGACCATAATAGGAACATAAATACAATAAACATATCAGCCATCAAAATCCATATATACACCAGTAAATTTAAACATGAAAATCAATGGAATGAATTTCTCATTAATCAATGTAATGAACCAACTGGTGATGGGACTACCACGTTCCACCCAACCATAGATTGGCTGAGCCAAGTTTCTCTTAGGCCAATCACCCCCATGCCATATTCCAAGCATGAATTTGGGACTCATAAAACACATAAAAAACACCAATCAATTTGGATGCCACCGAAGTTCTATGCCTACACCGCGAAGAATTTGAGTGCCTCCTAGTCTCTCAGGATTTACCATCAGTTCGATCCAGGGATCACTAGGCCCTACACCAACACGTACTCTTTAGGCTTTACCATGCATTTCATCCTGGAATCACTAGGCCCAACGGAGAGAAAATCCACCTCTTATATTTATCGTATATCCATCCATTCACCAACAAGGATTCCTAGGCCCACTGAGGCACACAATGGATTTACGACAACCCACAGTTTAGTTCAAGGGTTACTAGGCCAGTGGCTTCATGCATCTTCAGTCTGGTTCAGGGACCACTACACCATGTGTTGGTCAATTCAGAGATCCACCCTACTCAGCTTTGAATCCAATATGACCATCTCACATAAACCTAATGAGAGAACCCATCTCATCAAAGCTATCAGGGAATGGTAAGGCTAGGCTGAAAATATTGTCACACTTGGCAAAACCCATGTCATGGTAGAAAAGAAACACATGCAATCCCATGCATGCCAAATCTAGCAAGGAAAATACACATGCAATTCGATACCTGTACTGAAGCCTATTGTAGCTGCTTGTTATGGCCTTTCCCAACTTTATCTTTGATTCCTCTTGCCTTCTTTGCATTTCTTGCTCCAATGCGAAAGTGCTCCAAGAAAACTCTAAGTGTACAAGAGTATGAGAGAGAGAGAATAATGAAATAACTCCAAAGCTAAACTGACAAAAGGTTACCAACTGATCCTTAGAAGCCTTTTTATGGATGAGGCCTATATTTTCTTCATTTTCCATTATTTTCCTCCTCACATGCAACCTATGACTTTTCACCTCCTTTTTCTCCTAATTTCCATTAATTTCATAAATAAATGTGCCAAAAATGTCATTTCTCCTTTCCAAATCCTTTGCCATTGCCTTTGCCAATTTCCTTAGGCATAAACAACCAAATGAACACCTCCTAGGATATCTTGCCCAACATTAAGCTTGGAATAAGTGTCCCATTCATCTGTGGTTATTGTTTTTAACTTCTATTACATTAAATTTTCACCAGGACTATTACACATACCAAATGGGGCTCCTATCCCAAACAATGTGAGGTATAATTGGGACTTCACACAGGGGAGACCCCCTAGCTGTTGGTGGTACATTTCAACCCATCAATAGATTTTTGGCGCTAGAAGGAGGGAAGATGACAAACTAACCCTGTCGAGTTAGTTTTAAATTCTGATTTTTATATCTCTCTTTCCCAAATCCTTCTTCCACGTTGTTATTCTAAAAGTAAAAGCAATTTATTCCCTAAGGAGATAATCAATCTCTTGTCAAAAAGAAAGTTTGATGGTGAGGGTGAAATCTATGCAGTTGAGCATGCCCTTCAATTTAGTCAAATTTGTATCTCTAACAATGTGTGTCGTGATAGTACTGTATGTGGAATTTTCACTCTTACTTTGAAAGGTCATGTCAAATCATTGTGTAAGACCTTATCACCTGCATCTATCCCTTATTTTATACAATTCACTGATGAGGATTTATTTGAGGAAATTGATGAGCTTAAAATGGGACTGAATGAATCATGGATGATTTTTCCAAGATGTTCCTTAACATCTAATATAAAGTTCATGAGAAAGATAGGGATTGGTATCATCTAACGAGATAATGTCTACATCTAGTGTGCATTCCTGAGAGGGATTCTAAATCTGAATTGAGTGTTGACAATCAATCATTAGAGGGTTCTAGTATTATGCTCCCTAATTGCATTATGCGAACATTTGCTTCAAGTGTAAATCAAAGACAACCTCAAATTGCAGAGGAGGAAATGTTTCCCCTTGATCTCCCTTATCCTCCTTCGTCTTCATTGACAAATGAAATGGATTCTGTCACGCGGAATGAGTCGATCTTGCGGACAAGACATACCTTCCTAGAATCTAATGAAGACGTAATGACAAACAAACCAACCAGACACTATCTTTCTCTAAATGCGCTTCATAAATATTGGCAAACAAATGTGTTTAAGGGCCTACCTCATGTCCAACGCAAGTTTGGAGATGCCTTCGCTCCTTTGATCCAAGTAAGTTCCTTTGTCGCAAACCTGCAAGCACAAACAAGGCAAACAATTAAATAGCACCTGAATATCCAATATTATAAAACATATTTAACATGAAAGTCAAGGAGTCCATGAAACAAATAACATAAGATATTTGTTGAGAAAAATGAGCTTGATTGTATTAATTCAAAAGAGAAGAACCTTACAACCTTTGCCTTGACGCTGTACAAGCTCCTCCCAGGGTCCAACAAGAAGTCTCCTCTACTTTGACAAGCTTCACTCACTCCCAAATGAGGCCAAAAAGGTATGTGATCTCTCCTCTTAAGCTCAAATAGGAAGTCTTGATTTCACTAGCATTTACCCTCAAAATTTCAGCTTCTAACCTCTCTGGCCACTGACCCAATGCCTCAATTTATAGTGCAATGGAGATCAGTTACCAGCTTCTCCTTCAAAGGGATAGAGTCCTCCTTCAAAGGGATAACTCCTCTCAACAAGGGATTAGTTCCTCCTATTATGGGATGCATGAACCACTTGGAGCGAACAATCCACGTAACAAATGGTTCTAGAAAACTCTAGAATTAACCCAAGATGAGTTTTTTAAGATAAAGATTACGCCTTTTGACTTTTACATGGGTACGCACCCTCCCCTTTACATACAGAGCGTATAAGTACATAGATAACTTGAACAAAAGGTGCGGTCCCACAGGAAAAAGTAAGAGAAAGTGCGGAACCAGAGTTACATTGCTTTTTTGATGTCTTTCTCTCATTTCTAAAGCTTGTTTTGAAGAGTTGAGGTTTGAGACTTGCTTAGGAAGCTGGTATAGGTGGTGATAGGCCTACACCGACTGCAAATAATCAAGGTGAAGATATTTTTGTGTAACAGTCATGGTCCTAGAGGGAGGAGATGAGGCTGAGACACTTGTGGACAACCTTATGGTGATATTTGTCTCCTAGTAACTTGCTAACTCACAGAAGGCACCAAACGAAGTAAAATAAGGTACAATCAATCTACTCTATGCTACTGTAATAGGAATGTAGCTATTTAAGCAAATGAACAGTTAAACCATAAATCTATGCTATACTGTTGTAATGAAAATTCAGTTATTTAAGCAAATGAATAGAAACAGGAAGCTACTTAAGCAAATGAACAGAAACAGAAATCTATGCTATCATATATGTATAATAAAGAGGAGCTTTGGCTTCTCGGGTTGGGCCCTAACCCAAGAGCTTCAGCCCTATGAGTTAACTCAGTGCTACCTCAAAACAGAACTCATATTTATTATAAAAACCATGGATTACATCAAAAACTGTTACAAGTCTTGCAACTTAGAAATAAAGTAGAGTTTTACAATAAGAATCTGAATCCTACTGAGGTCATAAGCCTCTCTACTTATACATCTGAAGTGTCCAACAACTTCCTTCCCATTAGGGAGGCTTGGTTGCCCACTCAAGGTAAACTGATTTCTGTCACTTTCACTTGCTCGACTACCATTTAGTCCTCATGATTTGGTTGTTTGCACTCCAAGTTGATGGAGGAATATTCGAATAGAGTGGTAGTAAATGAGGAGGATTCACCTCCTATAATTCCTCTCCCTTGTCCATTTGAGTTTTGACCAAAGTCTTTGCCACAATTCTTTACTTTTATCCTTTATTCCTACATTTTTCCTTGCTTTTATCCTTTATTCCTGCATTACATGCACATTAGACCACAAAGCAAAATATCCAACTCTAACTCATCTCATAAACAAAATATAATCAAAAGTATGCAATAAGTTGTGAGAATAGTTAGTTTGACTAAGCTAGGAGGTGAATTAAGGCCAATTAAGGCCCATATAATTACCCAATGATGAGGCTCATCAACAGCTTCAACCCAGAAAGTGTCAGGATTTCCAAACTCATCAAGCATAGCACAAGCGATTTGTTGAAGAATTTTATTCATTCTTTCCACCACACCATTTTTTTGAGGAGTTTTAGCTACAAAAAAATTATTTTTTTATGCCATGTTGTTTTATAAAAGTCAAAGCATTCATCTGATATGTACTCTCCTCCTCGATTAGATATGAGACATTTAATTTTTAGATATAATTAATTTTCTACTAATTATTTGAAGGCTTTAAATTTATCGAATGCTTCATCTTTGTGTTTCAAAAGAACAATCCAACACATTCTAGAAAATTCATCAATGAATAATATATAATATTTTTGTCCACAAGATTAATCTTTCTTTATAGGTCCAACAAATTAGTATGTATAAGTTCAAGATCCTTACTTGCTGATCCTTCTTTGGCATTGAATTGAACTTCGGTTTTCTTCCTGAATTAGCATGACTTACATATGGCACTTTCTCATATGGTGAGTAGGGTCAACCACGAACAACTTTAATTCTTCTTGATTTTCTTATTTGAGAGAAGCTTAGATGTCCCAACCTTTTGTCCATAACAAATTTTCTTCTTCCTTGCCTAGGTAACATTGTTCTTGGCCACCTTTCAATATATACAGATTGCTTCGGGTTCTTGTTCCTTTTATTATGGTATTTCCTATATCAAGTTCATGAACCACACATTCTTGCGATGTAAATACCACCTCATTTCATTGATTACACATGTGTCTAACACTCAACAATTTATTCTTTAATCCATAAACATATATAATGTTACCAGCTTTAACTTTTTCTTTTAGAAAAATAGAACCTCTACCCTTAATGACAACAGGTGAGTCATTTCCAAAAGTGACATTTTTTTCTCTCTAAAGCATTGTATGAAATAATTTTATATTTATCACCTGTCATGTGCTTTGAGTATCCACTATCAATGTACCATTTATTTTATTTTACTTCTGCAAACAATGCTATGCCACAGCTTTCAGACTGTACCCCCTTCCTTTTCCATACCTTGGAATTTGTTGATAGTTGCTCCTTTTGAGATGTTTCTTGTAATTTTCTCCTGCATTTAGATTCTTACTGACCAAATTTATTGTAAATTGAGCATTCGATTTCATCTATAAGAGGTGAGAATATATTATAGGAGTTGTTCTTGATCCCTGTCTCATTCATTTGTTTTCTTGCTTCTCTAGTTATGATAGTTTTGTATGCAACACATTGAACAACCTTATGACAAAAATTATGACATGAGAAGCATTGTCCATTAAAGAAGAAATTTATGTGACCATAGAATCTTTTGGTGTTGTTTACCTTTTTACTGGAGCTTCTGTTGTTTTTCATTATTGGATCGGAGTGAACACGATTTACTTGTGGAATGCCTTTATTATTTTATTGAGGATTTTAGTTTTGTTGGTTGGGTTTTGCTGCATTACTGAAGCCTTGTTGATTGATTTGTGTTGTATTACCAAATCTTTGTTGACTCGTTTTTGTTGCATTTAGATAGCTTCCAGTGGTGGCTAAAGACTTTTATAGCTAAGATGTTTCTCCGGTGTATCCAAGACTTGTCTTCATAAGAGGAGAGTGTGGTACCATGATAATTTAATCTAAGGTTCCATATCCTTTAGCAAATCTAAGATTCAAAGTTTTTATTTTCTCAAGTTCCTTTCTTAGACTTACTACACATTCTAACTTCTCATTATGTTTTTCTTTTTCTATGAGTTGATTTTCTATGGCTACGTCGTTTTCTTTCAAGAAAATTTTGAGTTGAGTAATTTCTTCAAAGAAATCATTTTCTTCTAATGCATCCAAAAATTTATCATTAGACTCAAAAGCCAAGGGTAATTTAAGATCTTGATCAGATTCACCTTCTTCACTATTTGTCAAGCCATCACTATCTTCATGAGTATAATAAATTTTTCTACTGTCAAACCGTCTCCTATTAATTTTTTCAAAATCCTTCCCTCTGCCATGGTTGTATTTATGAGGACATTTAGTAACGTAATGACTAACCCTACCACAACCAAAACATTTGAAGAGAATCTCACCTCTGAACCTTCTAGTTCCCAGTTGAAGTTTCTTTATAAAGTTCACCTCATATTCTTTTGATATGTATCCTGATTCCTTGTGTTCCTCCTTTTCTTTTCCCTTTGTAAATGCTTTAAATGTGGCTTCTCTAACTTCTGAGGGACATCATTTCCTCATTTCAAAAGTAGTTAGGATCCCAAGAAGTCGAACAATAGTAAGAGTCTGCAGATCCTGCTTTTCTTCAATGGCAAACCATTTTGACTCAAATTTAGGAGTTAGATATCTTAATATTTTCTCTACTAGAGTAGTGTCCCTTATTTTTTCACTGAGATTTTTACAGTCTCATCTATACAAAGAAAGAAACTGACAATACTTTCATCATTATGCATTCTAAGAGTTTGAAGTTTAGCAATTTTTACCTTGGTATAATTACCTTCATAGCTTTGAATGAATCTGTCCCATATTTCTTTTGTTGTGTTTAGTTGCATGACTTTGACAAATTTTGATTTTGTCAGACCTCCCAATAAAGCATTGATGACTTTGGCATTGGTTTCATACATCTTCTTTTCTATTGCATCTGTGGAAATTGTCACTGCATATTAGTAACCTCCTTCCACGATTGCCCAAACATATGCTCCAAGAGACTGAAGACAGGCTTTGGTTCTTGTTTTCTAATATATAAGATTATTTCCATTGAAAAGTGGTGTTTTGATAGATGTCGCTCCTTCTTGCTTGCTCATATTGTAGGATCTTCCTTCAAGAGATCAATATTCTTTTAAAGGACCTACCCTGATACCAATTGTTTGGTAAAATACTGGGGGGGTGAATCAATATTTTAAAAAATCACAATAATAGTTTTTTTTCTAAAATGTATACACGACTTGACTGAACCCAACTAGCGTATATATGAGACTATTGTAACAAAAATTAGTGTATTCCAAGTAAACTTTGTAAAACAACTAATTCTTTATCTAATAAGATTTGAACCAGAATGTAAGAGATTTATTAGGCATTTGATAAGTAGTAAACATGTGCAGTAAGAACATAATAAATTATCACACATAAAACACACATAAACACTGGGATTTAAGGTGGAAACCCAATGTGGGAGAAAACCATCGCTCTTGTCGTCTCAATTTTCAAAACCTATTAATATCAAAAACAACTTACATTCTTGTACTGGTGCAGACTCATACTAGTATGCAGGCACCCACCTAATGAAGGCTACAACCTTCAATTGTTTTTCAACTACTACTGGAAGGGAGCTCCAACCCCTTGATCTTATCACTAGCTACTACTAGAAGGAAGCTTTGACTTCCTCACTAAAGGCTCCAAACCTCAACAACATCCATGGATAATGCTTCATCAAATTTTCAGACTGGATCCAATATCAACACTTATGATCAATCATCACTATAAAACAATCATCAATATCTACCACAACCAATCATTGAAGCCCAAACATCTGATGCATAATAAAAAAATAACCAATCAATTGGAACATTCAGATCACTGTAACTAGTACATAGAACTGAATCTAGAATGTTGCATCAACACATAGAGTCAACTGCAGTCCTCATTATTCAAATACCAAAATTCATATGCTACTTCACTTAAGGTAACCCCTGTGCATATGTGCATATGTGCTTTTTAGTAGAGAAATGCACGTATAGATCTTAAAATATTGAAAATTGAAAACTTGACTACTGATGTTCTGAAAAGAACCCTGAACCATACTCAGATCTACTGTAACATTCTGAACCAATCACAGAATTGTTTATGATTTTCAATCACAATTAGCAAGTAATATTAACACTATTCATAACCAATTTTAGCTTCATCATTCAATCAGATCTACTTCAAACATTTAACTCATATCAATCATGAGGACATCATGGACAAACATGAGAGAAGTAGGAACATTGATAAGATTGATCAGTCATTTATGAACTGAAACCATTACTTTGTATATGGTACTTTGTATAGGCCAAACCGCGTGTATACGCGCTTTTCTCGAGACCAACCGATGTATAGATCTGCAAATTTTCATCTAAAATTGTGTAGCTCTTCAGAACTTAAGAAAGAACTAGATCATAATAATCAAATACATAAACATGCGTCAGTACTTAGATCCAGTCAATCCTTGAACAGATCATACAATGAACATTCATTTCAGGTCTCATGATCCCAATCCATCATTGTATTCCTCGGTGCATAATTATTTCAGATCAACGACCCTTACAATGAAAATATGCTTCAGATTGAAGTATTCATAAAAAATTATTTCTCTCACACTTAGGCCTTTGATCTTCACTTATTTATATAGTTTAGCCTTCATCCAATACCATGGGTCAAAACAACATTAGTGTCGATGGTAATCTTTGACAAGATCAATATTTGTTGCCACAACTCATTACTATGGGCAATACCATGGTACAAAAAACATACACTACTTTTATTCACTGAACTCGCATGCATACCCGTGTATAGTTCTTAAACTTCCAACTTTATCATTCTTCTTAAATGATTCCTTTGAATTGTCATGCATTCTATCATTCATTCTGGTATTCTGTTGTATTCATTCTGTCACTTCTGAACTGGCTTGTGAATTCTATTATAAGTGAGTTGCCATCAAGGACAACACATGTATCATATCTTAATTGTCATGCATTTTTTCATTCATTCTGATATTCTGTTGTATTCAATTTGTTATTTTTGAACTGTCTTGTGAATTTTGTTATAAGTGAGTTGTCATTGAGGACAACATATGTATCATAATGCCAACAGATGGAGAATGAAAAAAAAAACTAATCTCTGGTATATATATATATATATATTTGCAGGATATTATTTTACTCACAAATTATGGCCATAAAGATGCTAGTTATAGGGGAAATTTTACTTTTAGACAAATCACAAATTATAGGATAAATAGTTTTTATTAGTCAAATAATGGGTTTACTAGGCAAAGAAAAAAATGGTCCTAGGAATAATAACTTTTTTGTTTATTGACTGGTATGCTGGCATGTTTTAATTTTCATAATTTTGAGCACAAGGTAGTTGACTATGATCTTAGAAAATTTGAATTAGCCCCTGAGAAGAAAGCAAAAGAAAATCCCAAGGTTTAGAAGAAAAAGAAAGATAATTGTGACTTAGTTTTATATATACATAATGAAGGAAACCATTGGTATGTGGATAGTGGTTTCTCAAAGCATATGACAGAGGACAAAAACATTTTTGTATTAATGAAGGAAGTCACCAAAGGGAATGTACCCCTTGGGAATTATGCTCCAACTAAGATATTGGGAAAAGGTATTGATAGTTTGAATGACAAAATTATGGCAAAGAATGTTCTATTTTTTGAAGGACTAAAGCATAAGTTGTTAGTGTTTCCCAGATGTGTGATTAAGATTATAGTGTGATTTTTAGATCTAAAATTTTTCAAATCAAGATTGCTGATATACGTGAAATCGTGGTTGAGGATGTTACAACATACAAAAATGTCCATTTGATAAAAGAAAACATAGAAAAATAATGCCTGGGTAAGTGTGATGAGATCTCGTTGTGGCAAAGAAGCTTTGGTAATTTAAATTTTGAACAGAATGTGAATATAAGAAAGAAAAACACAGTCAAGGACCTACCCAACATATATAAGCTTGAAAACACTATTTGTAAATCATGCCAGATTGGAAAACAAATACATGTTCTCTTCAACTCTAAGGAAAATATGACTAGCATGCCTTTGCAATCGATACATATGGATCTTTTTGGTCCCTCAAGAACTCAAAATACCATAGTAAATTTATATTTCATGTTAATCATTGATTATTTCAGTAGGATGACATGGTTTGCATTTTTGACAATGAAATATGAATCTTTTGAAACGTTTAAGATTATTAAACAAATGGTTGAGAACAAAACTGACTGTAAATAAATACCATAAGATCATAAAATGGTGGGGAGTTTACTGCTAAGAAATTTGATTACTACTATAAATAAGAAGGCATTAGAAGGAATTTTACGATTCCTGAGACCCCATTGTATAATAGTGTAGTTAAGAGAGAAAATAGTTCAGTACAACAACTAGCAAGAACTATCATGCAAGAGATAAGCATTTCATAGAGGTTTTGGGCCAAAGCAATACATACAATACTGTTTATCTTAAATAAGGCACATTTTAGACCAAACATTGACAAAACCCCATAGGAATTATGCTATGGGAGGCCAACAACAGTCAAATACTTCAAAGTCTTTAGCATAAAGTGTTATGCCAATAACAATGATGAGAAAATTGGTAAGTTTGGTGTTGAAGAAGATGAAGGAATATTTAATGGGTATTCTCAAACTAGAAAGGGTTACAGGTGTTACAACATAAACTCAAGAATATTGGTCAATTGTATTGATGTAAAAATGGATGAGTATGCTCCTCTTAAAAATGAACAACCAACAATTAGTATTTCAATTAATCAAATAAACCATGAAGCTAATGATGAACAGGTTGAAGAAAATACTAAAGAAGGTGCCCAATGTCCCCAACCAAAAGATACTCTGAAAACATCACCTTGTTGATCATGTTTTGGGTAATTTAGATGCAAGATTAAAAACAAGAAGAAGATTTATGAATACCCCTAATGAATCTCATATATCTCTTATATCTACGATTGAGCCAAAGGATTTTTCAGAGGCCAACGAGGATGAAAATTGGGTGAAAGATACGAATGAAGAGTTAGGTCAAATTGAAAAGAATCAAATGTAGGAAATAGTTCCAAGACCAACAAATAATAATGCAATTGGAACAAAATGTGTAGGTATTAACCCTGTACAGAAATTACCTACAAATGAATTCTTCAAACATAAAAATAAATAATGGTGAGAACATAAAATAAATTTACACACATATTTTCCCCTAGATCCCAAACCCAAGACTACCAAAATTATTTTTAATAAGATTAATGTCAATGTTACAATACATATATATACTTGTTGAAGCATTCATAAAACCTAATCCATTAACCCTGGATTAGAAAATAATCGTAGTTCCCTTGACCGAATCTACAAAATACCTTGGGAAGGGAACCATAATTCCCAAAACCATGTGCAAAACCCATGCAAAAAACCATGGGTAGGTACGTCAACCATCTTTGGGTCTGGCCCCCATCCTTGGGTCCACATATAGAAAAAAAGAAAAAATCTTGGGGCACTGCCTGGACCCGGTACAGGGGGTGTACCAATCCCCAGTAAAATCCATGATAGGGGGGACTATTGTTCCCCCCTGTTGCACCCAACGTAACAAACAGGTGGGGTTGTCGCCCCTCTTATGACCACCAGATATTTGCAACTAGTCGTGGAAAGAATATAACACACACCCAACAAAATGGGTCTTTAGGAAAAAATTAAATCAATATGGCCAAGTGGTAATAGATTGGTGTGCAATATTTATGCTAAGGTTGAAAGATTGGACTTTAATGAAATAATTGCTCCAATTGAAAGACTATAGGCCATAATCATGTTCTTGGATTTTACTAGTTATAAAATGTTCAAAATATATCAGATGGATGTCAAATTGGCCTCCTTGAATGGTTACCTACAGGAAGAAGTTTACATTGAGCAAGATGAAGGTTTTTGGTTATCAGATAATTTTGATTATTGTTTCAGGTTGAGAAATACGTTGTAATGTCTTAAAGAAGCACCCAGGGCTTGGTATTTCAGGCTACACAAGTATCTAATTTACTATGGATTTAAGAGGAGAAAAATAGACAAACTGATATATAAAAACTGAGAATGAAAACTTTTAGATGTTGTTGTTTATGTTTATGATATAATTTTTGTTAGTGATGCAAATGAAGCTAGTCACAAGTTTGCAACTAATATGAATTCATAATTTGATATGTTTATGTTTGAATAAATATCTTACTTACTCTATTTATAGATTGCACAATTAACAAAAGTAATATTTATCTCTTAAGGTAAGTACCTCAAATAAGTCATGAATAAGTTTGGCATGGAAGAATGCTTAGCAGTAAGTACTCCAATGGTCACATGATGAGAACTTAGAAAATATGACAAGTCACCTGAGGTGCATTAGACTTTGTATAGGTCACTTATTGGAAGCCTTTTATATTTAATAGCTTTAAGATGAGATATTATGCAGGATGTAAGTGTTTTTGGAAAATTTCAAGCATCCCCCAAAGAAATTCATCTCATTGCAGTGAAAGGTTTTATCAAATATTTAAGAGCCACAATGGGCCATGGATTATGGCATCCTAAAGGTAAATTTAATTATTGACAACATACAAATATGCATACTGGGCAAGAAATATAGATGATAGGAAGAGTGTTGATCTAAAGATGATCTAAGGTTTTCATTGATGTCTACTCAAGAAACACTAGGGGCTACCATGTTATTGCAAGGGAATTTTGACTTGAAAAATTACTCTATTTTGAGTCAAGGATCTTCTAGATGGATTATATTCGTTGAGATGTTTCCATTGATATATGGCACGCTAAGTAATTCTTCACGGTTTGAGAGATATTCATGTTTGAAGTTAGTAACCCCAGTTAGTGGGCTAAAACCCTATGGGGTTGTGGCATGGCACTCATAATTGGTTTTTTTTAATTAAATAGTCAATAATTAATAATTTTTTAAGCTCCTAAATTCCCTCCAACATTCTCTATAGAAGCCTCTCTCAACTCTATAAAAAGAAATCTCATATATCCTCCAAACATAGTGATTGTGGCATTTTTGCTATAACTTCATTTCTGTGAAGTATTAGATTATGAAATTAAAACACATTTGGTTTGAAATCCTAATGAACGTCATGACAAAATTTTATATCTTTTTCTGCTACATTTTCAGAGATATGATTTGTGGAAGTTAAGGTTTTTGCAGGTTGCCGAATTTCATCTCAAAGAAGTGACCTTGGGAAAATCTTCATAACTCGCTCGCTGGGAAGAGGATTGGAATTCTGTAAAAAGTAGAGAAAGTGCATGGATAGTAGTTTTTTGTGTAGAAATTTCAGAGCTGAAGGAGGAAACAGTGACACATGGCATGTCATACAAGTTCACTCTACTGAACTAGTCCATAATTAGGTCATTGTGAGAGATTGGGAATAACTTTTTCTTGAAGATTCCAAATCGGGTTAGACCTGTGGCATTGGAAATAAGACTCAGAGGGATTCTACATGACCAAATATCACATATTGGGGATTTGAAATCCCATAGATACATCAGATTAAATATCATGCTCCTAGAAGGCAAGAAAAAACTAGATCAAGTGTTGTCAAGGGGTGTAGAGGACCAGACTTTCTAGGGAAGCAAAGAGAAAGGTGTAGCAAAATTATGTAGCAGAGGTAAGATACAGCTAAGTATCTTCTGCATATGCATGTTCATCTCTTAATTGCATTATTTTCTTTGTATTCTAATTTGTTGTTTTTTTTTTTTTAACGCTGACATATGCTCTCTAGGATGAGGTAAGTTTTTCTATTATCATGTCATGGTTGTTTCCTTGAAGAATTTTTGCAGGTATTATATATTCATCAAGAGAACACTCAATGCATAATCTAATGTTCTGAAGAATGAGAAAGGGTAGCATGATAAGAGAAGCAATCAAGGTGCAGAACAACAGCAAGAAGTTCACCACATCAAGTCTTCAAGTGGGCAGCACTGCATACAGACATTGTAAAAGTATCATTGTACAGAGTCATTGTAAAAGCATCTTTGTAAAAGTTGTACAAGTGTCTATCTTCAAAGAGTTGAAGAGGTAGTTTCATGAGGCCTAGAATCATCATTAGGTGGTTGTGTCATAGTTTGGGTTATGGGCTAGTGTGTCTTCTTCTTCTACATAATTCTATATCATTATAAAGTGGACCATTTTCACTGGTACGGGAGTCCATTCTTCTTTTATTCTTCTATAGGGTGGTAGGGTGGTGCTAGTGTTACCGGGAATAGTGTCCACTAGGAGATGCTATTCCCACTAAGACTGGTAGCTATCTTAGAAACAAACAAGTAAAGTATACTTTCGCTTTCCTGTATGAAAATAGATAAGAGTGGAACAAAGGAGACCAACCTTAGTCTTGCGCTTGGTTTCCTTGTTTGATTCCTCTCCTTCCTGATAGATCTTTGCCGCTTCTTCTTCATCTACCAAGATTCAAAGAGTACCTGTGGAATCAAAGTAGCATACTACTATCGAAGAATAGAGATCTATATTCATAAATAACACAGGACCAGATATGTGTTAACCATACAAATGCATATATAAACAAACAACAAGAATATGGAGGAAAACTTGAATAGATTTATTAAGATCAAGAGTAGCAAGAGGATTACAACCATATGTTCCGACCCAACATCATCCTCCAGCAAGAAAGCCCTTCTTCACCTCAAGTAAAGCTTAGATCACCGAACACTATGAAGTTACACCAGAAAACCAACAACACTTCTCTATAAGATACAAGATTCCAACCTCTGGATCTCTGTGATGAGGGATCCATATATAGATGATTGTAGGGGGGTGAGTCATCTTCTAGGGTCTTGATTAGTGTCCTCTCTCTGATAGTTCTTGATTCCACTTGGATACTGATGGTCTCTTACTCATCCCTGGTCGAAAACAAAGAGACAAGTGTCAGAGGGGAAGCTTCTGGAAGATTCTATGATCTTCCACCTCGCAAACTGTCTCTGCCATTTGTCCATTCTCACCCATCGCACCCTACAGAGCGGCCATCCAGTATGCATCACACCCTTTACACT
>APFE031086751.1:59676-74305 GCA_000404065.3 Pinus taeda
CTCCAGGTACAGTGGGATCTTCCCGCCACCGTCACCTTAGGAAGAATCCTAGAGAATATGGTCACTAAGGTTACCAACAGAAACAAATATACCTGGGGGAACAGTCTCCCCAAGCTCAATCCCCTTGAAGGCTCCTCGACATAAACCGAGGTTTACCAACAAGTGACCCCAGGCTCCTCGACAATGGTTAATCCGAGGTTTACCATTTGTAATACGTGAATATTTGGCATCGTTCCCAATGAGGAAGGATTGATTCCCACATTGGTTCGAACACGATCTCATGCTTCTCCTTTAAGAGGAGCTTTCCCAGAGCATAGATGCAACAATTGGATTTCTCCTACCACAAGATAAAGCTACTTGTTTGTTTTTCTATCTTGGAGAGTTAATTACTCCCTACTCCAAGATACTAGCCTAATCTATGTCGGGTATCAGAGCCCTAGAAACAAAAAATTTGCTAGATTGATTTTATTTTAAGCGTGATTTTTAGTGGTTTTTGATTAATTCAAAAGGTGATGGAGATGAAACTTATGGTGTAAAGACTCGACTCAAAATCACTACAAAAATGCACTTAAGATGATCAAATAATCTTTTCTCTTCAATGAACTTCTAGCTAAGAAAGAGTTTGAAGATGCAAATACTTAAAAACACAAATCTTTCTTAACGATCAAATCAAAAGAAAATTATTCATTTCAATGCACTAAAAAACGAGACAACTAATTATTTCCACAAGAATTTCTCTTTTCATTCGAAAACTCAAATGCTACTAAGAATAAGCTTTTTACAAAAGAGACCTTTCATTTTTTGTTAAAAAACATCTAAAACTATAACTAAAGAAAATCTTTAAGAAAACTATTGAATAAATAAAACTTAAGATCTACAAACTAACAAAACCCTATTTGAAGTAAAAAGCTCACAAAAAGTCTTTTTGAGGATGTTTTCCTCGGTCACAAGCAAACCAAGGACTAATTTGTTCAGAATCACAAATAAGTCAATAACAACCAATTTTGTATTCCTTTTTAAAATGAAAGTCCAAACTTTCAATCACAAGCTTATCGAAGTTTTGTAAAGAGAAAACTCAAAGCGGATTTCTCAAGAAGACTGGTAAACACTAAGGTGATCTGAAGTCTCTACAGCCTCTAAGCTCAGAGCCACTACACAACCAAATCGAAAAACAACCCAACAAGCAAAACTTCTAGGAATTTCACCTAAAACCCTAATGCTAATGAAATTAAACCAAGGAAAGATTTTAACCAGTCACATGCAGGTATGGGCAGAGGATAACCACTAGAAAGAAAAAATAAAACTAACTGAAAGAGCAAAAGTCAAAGCAGGGTACGCAGGTGCAGAGTTCACTCAGGTGTGGGTATGCTCTGTGCACAAAGCCACAGTGCGTACAGGTACGCACTGTGATACAAGTGCAGACTGCGGACTTCAACCAAAGTAATGAAAAAGAAAAAACAAAGCTAAATCCACTAAGTCTACCCAAAGACACACACAACAAGCCAAAAACAGAAACAAAAAGGCAAGTTTCTCAAGTCAAAGAAAAACGAGGAAAACAATCAAGTCCCCAGTGGAGTCGCCATTTTGTCACGCGGAATTAGTCGATCTTGCGGACAAGATAGACCTTCCTAGAATCTAATGAAGACCTAATGACAAGCAAACCAACCAGACACTATCTTTCTCTAAATGCGCTTTATAAATAATGGCAAACAAATGTGTTTAAGGCCTACCTCAAGTCCAACGCAAGTTTGGAGATTCCTTCGCTCCTTTGATCCAAGTAAGTTCCTTTGTCGCAAACCTACAAGCACAAACAAGGCAAACGATTAAATAGCACCTGAATAACCAATATTATAAAACATATTCAACATGAAAGTAAAGGAGTCCATGAAACAAATAACATGAGATACTTGTTGAGAAAAATGAGCTTGATTGTATTAATTCAAAAGGAGAAGAACCTTACAACCTTTGCCTTGACGCCGTACAAGCTCCTCCCAGGGTCCAACAAGAAGTCTCCTCTACTTTGACAAGCTTCACTCACTCCCCAATGAAGCCAAAAAGGTATGTGATCTCTCCTCTTAAGCTCAAATAGGAAGTCTTGATTTCACTAGCATTTACCCTCAAAAGTTCAGCTTCTAACCTCTCTGGCCATTGACCCAATGCCTCAATTTATAGTGCAATGGAGATCAGTTAACAGCTCCTCCTTCAAAGGGATAGAGTCCTCCTTCAAAGGGATAGCTCCTCTCAACAAGGGATTAGTTCCTCTTATTATGGGATGCATGAACCACTTGGAGCGAACAATCCACGTAACAAATGCTTCTAGAAAACTCTAGAATTAACCCAAGATGAGTTTTTTAAGATAAAGATTGCGCTTTTGACTTTACAGGGGTACACACCCTCCCCTTTACATACAGAGCGTATAAGTACGCAGATAACTTGAATAAAAGGTGCGGGCCCGCAGGAAAAAGTAAGAGAAAGTGCGGAACCAGAGTTACATTGCTTTTTTGATGTCTTTCTCTCATTTCTAAAACTTGTTTTGAAGAGCTGAGGTTTAAGACTTGCTTAGGAAGCTAGTACAGGTGGTGATAGACCTACACCGACTGCAAATAATCAAGGTGACGATATTTTTGTGTAACAGATTCTTGTCCAGATGCGTAGACCTTTGCTAATGATGAAGTAGGTAATGAGGAAACTTTTCCTGAAAAGGAGTAGAGTTGTCTTGATTTAGAAGCTCAATTAAACTCTGCTGAAGTGGAGAAAGCATAATCTAATAATATCATTGGTAAGTTATCCTTTGACAGTCATGTTGATGAATCTGAAATTGATGATACTTATCTTTCATCTTTCCATGATATGCTCTTATATTCACCTCCTTGTCATGACTAAGGATCTGTATTGGGTGACATCAAATGTTCAATTGATTCCCTAGAGCATAACATACATGTTGATTCACTGCTTCCTCAAGCTGACACCATCCTGCAAGATTTGAATCTTGAACCAGATTTGGTTGGAATTGATGTCTCTTCACTTGATTCTTTTCATCATATGTACCCTGATTTATTTGATAAGTCTGCTACACCAACAACTTCTCTAAATCCTTTAGATATTTATCATGTCAGTTTTAATTGCAATCAGGTATGTCATGGTGTTGCCTTACAATCAAATGATGAAAATATTGAATCCCTTATTCATGATATTTTTTATTTTAAACCTTTAATAGGTGAAGAGGAAGGTTCCATATCTCAAAAATATCAAGAGAGTCCTATGGTCAATTAATCTTCATTCTTACTCCCTGAAGAATATTATCTATTGAACAATCAATCAATCAATGTTTTAACCTCTGATCAAACCAATGATATAGTCAATATGGATTTTGATATCACAATTGATGGTGGATATATGCATTCATCTATTGATCTTACGAAGCCACTAATATTCAGTGATCTAGCCTGTGAAGGTTCATAAGTTTGTTAGTACAGTGGCACACTTGAAGTCTCCTTGGTGGTTATGTCAGGTTTCACGTTCTCAACAAAATCCTTGAACATGATTAGATTAGGGTTTTCATGCTAGATTCTTCTTGTATCATAGTTGCACTGGATGGATACCCATCTTTGAAATATTTTTAGGGTTTTCAAGTTGATCATTTTCAGTATGATGATAGGATTATTGACTGGATGGAAGAGTCTTATCTAGTCAATTCCTCTGTAAGCAAGCAACTTCTCATCTCTCTAATGCATGATTTAGGGTTAAACATGACTAAATGCACACCGTGGAGAAATGATCATGGTTTTCAAGTTTATCATTCTTCTTACCAGGATCGAGTTGCGACCTAGTTAGAACAATATTTTCTGGCACGCTTTCCTACCAACAAGCATGATCTTCTTTCTCTTGTGTAGGTTTTACAGGTATACATTTTCGTTTTTGCACAATACTTCATACAGGGTTTATTCATTAACCTTTTTGTTTTTACAGGTCATGAACAACTACTATGGCTACATTAGAAGTTTGACTTCACATGACCCGATCTCCTCTTTGGTTAAATTAGGGTTTTAGGTTTAGGCTAGTTAGGGTTTAATCATGCTTTTTTTGTATGTTATTTATTGTACGTAATTTAGTTTGATACATGCATGAATTTATTTTGCATTCATATTATAGCATTTCTCTTCAGTGCATTGCATTTACAAATTGTTTGCATAAGCATTGCATGTCTATTTTATTATACTTAATTAATTTTGCATTGCACCATGCATACATTTTACACTTAGCATTGCATTTATTTGTTGTTGAATGAGCATTGCATTTATTCTCTATGTTGCATGGCACTGCATCAACCTTCGCAAGCCTAGTTATATGCTTGCTTCATGCAAACCTTGTATGCCGCAATGAGCTTCCCTTATTCCCCTTCGCATATGATGAAACACCATAAGAACTCCTTTTGTTTTTTGCCCTAATGTTGAAACCATTATGGTTGCATGTGGTTGTGATGGATACTTAGGAGGCATCCTCTCATAGGTCCAGTTATCAAAACTGCATCTCAAACATCCATTATGTGGGTCTGAATGAGGAAAATATGAACAGGTGCTCACATGGAACCTTGATTAGTTCACGTGACCTGTATTTACAACTTGAACCTTGTATCCGACTTGGTTTTGAATATTTCAATGATATGTTTTCACTGTTCACCCGACTGTCGAAGATGAGATGTAAAAGTGTGGCATGAGGGAAAACCTAAATAAGATATTTTAGTTTCTATCAAACAAGAAACAACCTCTCTTGCCCGTAAAGTAATTTGGGATCCCTAATTCGCCTTGGCATAATAAATCCCCATTAAATGATGCCAATGTGCATGCAAAATAAAATCAATTAAATAGAGGGTGAAGGATTGGGAAAGGCTCCTTGTGCAGAGAGGTGATGCAAGCGACTTTGTCAGAGTACTGAACAAACTTGTTGGCAACGATGTAAATCTTTTTATTCCTTGAGTGACTTTGTCGAGGTACTAAACAAGCATGTTGGCAGTGGAGCAACAACGGAAACTCACTTTAAATTTATGCATAGAATAAGCCCTTAGTTATGTTTTCTACGTCATCATCGAAGACTTGTATGTGTGGCCTCTTACTTGAGTGTGTAAACACTGACAAGACCTAGTTAAGGAGACAAAGGGAGGGCATATCTATGAAAGGTCAAGTAACTCAAGGAGTACCCATAGTGTCTATTAAATGCTTCCTTGCATCATTAATGAGACTCTATATGTTGAAGGGATGTAGGTAGAGATGTTGGATTCTACTAGTGGTTCACCAATTGTTGTATCTGCTACAACACCACCCAAAATTTTTGGGCGGTATCCAACTTCTCTCCCCCCCCCCCCCCCACTTGTTCAAGGTCCTAAAGGATGTGCGTATGTTCGAATTAGTCAACTCTCTCAATGAACTTGTTGTCGTCAAACCCTATTAATAATCATGCTTTCATGATGCATATTACCCATGCTTACTTTCTTTGTCATGACCCTCATCCTATCATATTAGGGTTTGTCAAGTCGTTGTTTCCATTGTGTGATTTCAAGTATTTCCTTCTCATCGATATGCACTTCAAGTGACAGGAAAGTGTTTGTTTCAACAATGATACTCCACTTTCACTAAAAGGAAAAGACTTTCTAGTGGAGGTTTTTGCTGAAGCCCCTATAAATATAGCCAAAAAATCCTTTTGTAGTGGAGGTCACTAGAGAAGGTGGGCAAGCAGATGTTTTTTGGATGGTGTGTCTACAATATAAAAATGCATTAGTGTTTTACTATACATAAAAGATCCAGTGCTGCATATAACATGCTGCAGCATGGAAAATTATTTTTATAAAATAAAAAAACATGGTGCACTAAAAAACACAAAGCACCAGTGCTTGACTAATAGATTGATCCAAAAATGGATCCTGGATAAACTTCTAAGTCTAAAAGACTTCATATAAGAGGTAAAAGGTGCCAAATGGCACAAATCCTTTGTAAATCAGAGGAAAATTAAAGTCGTAGGCTGCTCTCACAAATAGTCTCATGGTAGAGATCTCCTCATTCTAAATCCAACGCAACTTGAATGGGAAAAAACAGACTTCAAATGAAGGAGTTATCATAAACAGAAGTTCCCCTTTTGTTCTTTGGGAAAGAGGCTAAAAACATGAGAAAACAACAAAAAGCGATCCTATCAGAGGTCAAAGAGGTAGTGAACAGGAATCGTTGAATCCGACCGATCAATAGTCTAGATCCGAATGGCAACCACAATCGGTGGTGGCAGTCGGTGGGCAGTCAGAAGCATAACATGTGATCAGACTGGGCCGATGCAATATCGCGATCACCGATAGCCACAGATCGCAATCAGTGATACCACAAGGCAAAGGCAGGACCACGGGCGATGCGATGGTGCAATTTCCGATTGGCGGATCGCAATTGGAGCTACACAGAGGAGTGGCTATATATATATAATATATATATATATATATATATAATATATATATATATATAATATATATATATATATATATGTGAGATGCAATTAGCCGGACCCGATAGAGTTATGAAATGCAAATGAATATTATTTCAAGTCCGCACTAAGCCAATTTTGCGATATTTTCCATGTTTTAATGAAATTTTAAAATTCAAAGGGGAACCTTGGAACAAGGCAATGGTGATTTGCGATAGCGATTATGGGTGGACCTGATGGGAGTTTAGGATGCGACTATGCAAATCTTAAGTCCTGTGAATAGTGCTTTATGCAGATTTTCCCATGTTTTACAACGTTCTCTATGTAAACACAAAGCGATTGTTTACGAAGGATTCAAAGCGTCGGTGGCTCTTTCTGTTGTGGAATAGGTGGCATTCATCCCCGAGGGTGCTTAGCAATGATTGGTAATGCTCAAAGAAGGGATTCGAGTAGACCAAAATAGGAAGACGAAGAGCGCAAGAGGTAAATGAATCAACGACGTCGTTTTGGCTTCAAAGCCATGGATGTCAAAGACAGAGGGGTTGGCTGAGTTGTTGATGGCTGTTGAATTGATTGTTGGTTGCTATTGTTGATTGTTGGGGGTTTTCGTTGCTGAAAGTGAAGCCAAGGTAGGAAGCCAAGGTGGAAGAGGCAGCACAGAAACAAAAGGTAGCCAAGGGAGTCACTTGGAGTCCAAGTGAAAAGCCCAGAGAGAGCTGTAACCTCATAGAAGGCAGACAAAAGCCAGTGTTGAAGAGCCAACGAGCTAGAGCCAGAGCCAAAGAGCTAGAGTTAGAGCCAAGAGCTAGAACCAAGAGCCAAAGAGCGAGAGTCAGAGCCAAGAGCCAGAACCAAGAGCCAAGAGCTAGAGCCAAGTGCCAGAGCCAAGAGCTAGAGCCAAGAGTCAGAGCTTCAAGAGCTAGGGATTAAATGTTATCTGAACCCACTGTTTATGTGCAGAACAGTAGGAGTTGAGCCAAATAGCTTGTTAAAAGACTTATACCATAATCCCAGAGAGCCTAGTTGAGTTGATTAGAGCTCATGGAGATGTAGCCCAAGAAGTGTGGGGGAAATCCTAATTAAATTGCCGTTTCTATGTGTGTTTTATTGCTGCATTATCTCTGCTGTTTTATTTATTGTTATATGTATTTATACATCAATGTTAGCACAATAATTTATAGCATAACAATAGAAATTAAAGAAAGTAATCAGTTGAAAACAAATATAAGCATACACCCATATTTTCAAGCATTTCTTAATTCCGCATTGGTTAATCAAATAGACTTGGGAATATTCAAGCTTTGGAAGTGGGAGAGGTTCTTGTAAGTTAGACAAGAAGCCTAAGAGCCCCATTTTTCAGATCAGGTGGTATCAGAGCTTAGGTTTGATTAACCCCACCTTCAAAGAAGGTTATATCAAAATTCTTGATTGACAAAGAAAACTCTGTTTATCTCGAAGGTGTTTGAACAACAAGAGGCTAATTGTATGCTTGTTTTGCAGACTGACTATTTTCTGAGTTTGCAGAGGTAAAGGGAAAGTTGTTGATAACTCAGTCTAGGAAGGACAAATAGGAAGAAGGGCTGAAGGCATTCTTCTATCCCAAGGACCTCAAGGCAATCCAAAGAACAAGAGGTTTGTTGCAAAAGGTTGCTTAAATAAGCTCTTTATTTATCTTGTTGAAGATTTTTTGTTCATTGGCATAATGACAACTTCTATAAGTGGGCCCTTAAATTCTTCTCTCTTCACAATATTCTTTGGTGAAGAGATGAAGAAAGAGTTTTCCACCATGATGGATATGGTGAGAGAAATGTATGAGGATGGAAGGAAGAGCAACATACTTAGAGAACAACTGAATTTCATGAAGGAAGAGAAGTTGTTGCTTGTTGACAAATTGCAGGAAATGGAGAGGCAACTTCATATTGCAAATATGAACTTGAAAAGGATGCATGAGTTGGAAACACAACTCTTTGTTGCCCAAGAAGCCTTAGTTAAGTACCAGCTTGAAGAAGAGGTAAACCATTCCGGTTTGTCTTCAAATTCTTCTGAGAATGCTTATATTGGTTCTTTTGAAAAACATACTAAAGGCATAGGTTCCAAGCTAATGTCCAAGATGGGCTATGAAGGAAAGAGCTTGGGAAAGCATGCACAAGGTATTATTGAACCAATAATGGTTGAGGAAAGGCCTAAGTATTTGGGTATTGGTTATGGACAGACTTATGGAGATAGTTCCAAAGCTACCATGAAGGCCATTGAAACAGTCCCAAGAAGGAGTTTCATTTCATGTCCTCTACCTCAGAAGTGTGAAGGTTGTATTCAAGAGGAATACAATGGCTTGAAACATCATTTGCAGAATGTAGGTGTTCAGGAGAACACACTTGAACCAGAGAGTTGGGGAGACTCCAACAGCCTTGAAGAGATTGATGGTGTTCCAAAGGTAGACACTCCATTTGCTTCACCTTCTCATGAAGGCAATAAAGGTGAAAGGGAAAGGTACAAATCTAGTTCTAAACACACTCCTTTTGATTTTGCAAAGCGTGGTAAATTTCCACATAAGTATGAGGAAAGAGTTGCATGTTCCTTCTGTGGTTTGGATAACCATAATGTTTCTAGATGTTGGAAGAGAATGGCCACATACAAGAAGTAGAAGAAGGAAAACAAGCAAGAAGCCAAAGGTCCATTGGACAAGGCAAATCATGTTGTCAAGAGGATGCACATGCATTGCACTTACTGCCATAAGCAAGGACATCTTTGCTGCAAAATGTTGGACTTTGAATCCAGCAATGCTTCCACCAAAGCTGAAAAAAGTGGAAAGAGAAGATGGCAAAAATGGAAAGGAAGATTCCATGAATGATGTGTCTTAGAATGATTCGCATGATGATGTTGATGTGCAGACAAAGGTAGTACCTTTGAAAGGGATTGGTAAGAAACAGCTAGAGTTCTTATCCAATTAATATTGCATGTCTATTGATGCATCTACATTATATTTCATTTCAGCTTTGAAAGTACAGTGTGCTTAAGTGAAAGTTGAAGGATGAAATGCTTGCTTGAGATGCATGAACACAGGGATGTTGATGATTTACTTGTTTTTGAACATGTATATGTAATTACCTTGCAGGGTTGATTGCTTTGAAATGCATGTGATGCCATGTTGACTTGGAAGAAGTTAACTTGGTCTCCAAATGGAGATAATGATGAAGTGTTTCATCTTTTGAAAAAGAGTCCTAATGGTCTTTTTCTACATGCTTGACTTGAAGGGTCATTTGTTTAAAGGCATGTTTTGTGGGCTTGTTATCTAGTCCATCATTTGTATGTAGATGTAAGACATGGAGGTGTTCACAAGATGTGAAAATCTGTTTCTTTTGTTGAAGTAGGAGTTTAGTCCATCTAGTTGTTGTCTATATGCCTGTTGTTGTGAACATTTGTTGTTGGCAGCTTGTCAAACATGTACAAATGAAAGTTTTGTGGCAGATGTACTTCACATTTGTTTGAGCCACCTTGGATCAATGATCAATGCCACCTTATATGACTAGTACAACAGAAATTCTATAGGAAGGCAAGGAGGAAGACCAGCCCATCCAAGAAGGGAAGTGGTTAGAAAATTTCGTTCATAGGCACTATGCAAAGGCAAGTGTAGGGGGCTGAAAGAAGAGGTTGAGTCACTCTCATTTACTGTTCAAATCAGTATATCAGTCTTTTGGAGACCAAAAGTTCTCTTAGTGGGAAGGAGTGATCCAAAAATGGATCCTGGATAAACCTCTAAGTCTAAAAGACTTCATACAAGAGGTAAAAGGTGCCAAATGGCACAAATCCTTTGTAAATCAGAGGAAAATGAAAGTCACAAACTACTCTTAGAAATAGTATCATGGCAGAGATCTCCTCATTCTGAATCCAATGCAACCTGAATGGGCAAAAACGGACTTCAGATGAAGGAGTTATCATAAAGAGAAGTTCCCCTTTTGTTCTTTGGGAAAGAGGCTAAAAACATGAGAAAAAAGCAAAAAGGGAACCTATCAGAGTTCAAAGAGTCAGTGAATAGGAATCATTGGATCTGATCAATCAATGGTCCAGATCCGATGTTATAGCTCTGATTCCACTTCTTATAGCTCTAATACCACTTGTTATAGATCTGATCTGAAAATATAAGATAATAGAAATAAACCCATGAATAATAAGATCTAAATATAGAAATACTTCACTTTATTGATCAAACCCTTAAGGTAGGGCAACACCATACATTCACTCCTTAAGGAAGGAGAACACTCCACAGGCCATATGCCTATTCATACAATAATCCTTGCTTTCTTCTTTCCGCCATTTCTGCTGGTGACACCTTTTGAACCTTGAGGTTTGGGTAGTGCTTTGAGCCTGGGTGGGGCGACCCTTGGCTATGAAATTTGGGCGATTGGACTGGGCCGCTAATGCACGTTCTGCTTCACGAGCTATCCTGCAAGCATCCAGCCATGAGACAGGGTGTTGTAGTTGGATGTGGGCTTGTATGGATTCTTTGAGACCACTGACAAAACATTCCAAATAGAACTGATCGTGTAGACCTCCTGTGCGGAAGGCTAAGGCTTCAAAGGCTGTAATATATTCGTTCACTGTTCCTGTCTGTCGAAGCTTAGTGAGACAACCCAAAAAGTTAGATTCATGGTCAAAGTGATTTGTAAGAGCTTTTTTGAATGTTTTCCAAGTCAAGGGCCTTCCATAGCAACATTGATGCCATTGCCACCATTGCCATCTTTTAATGTCCAAGTACATGCTACCCACACTAAGCTGAGTCGCATCATCCATGATGTCAGTCAATGTGAAATATTGCTCCATTTGTGCTATCCATGTGGCCGGGTGAGAGCCATTATGTCCAGCTTGGGTGGTCGCGGCTAGGATAATTGGTGGGTGCCAAAGAGGTGAAGGGACTGACTAGACTCACCCTCAATGTTTTCATTGCCAATATATGCCTCCGCGCGTTCCTCCATCTTGCCCTTTGAGAGTGTTTCATTTAAGTTCTTCAGCTGCAACAGTACATCTTTCAATTGTGATTCAAGGTTGTCAATCCTCTCATTGACCATAGCTTGAGCTCTAGTTTGTACCATGCACCAATCCGATGTACTTGAAATTTGGGACCGCCCGAAATTTTTGGCACTAACAATTGAATGGTACGACCTTGCTCAGCTCGTCAACCTGATTCTTATGGGCTAAGTCTCCAATAAGCGTCTCTAAATAGAGGTTTACTCCTTGCTTAGCAATACTGCAGTGGCCGAATCACAGAAAATTCAATGCTGCCCAAGGTCCTGTGAAAATCACACCCATGTATAGAAACCCACACAATTAGTCAGATCTGAATGGTGGATCTGATTGTTGCGATGGCTACAAAGCCCAAACTGCTAGATTTGGATGGCGGATCTAATGGAACTGATAGATTTGAATGGCTGATATGATAGATCTGAACGGCGGAACTGATTGTTGCTGCTGCGACAAAACCCCACTTGTGAGATCTGATTTGGAAAAGATGATGCGTGATGCAGAGATAGAGAAGTGAACTATGGTCTCCAGGAGTGTCAGGTGCTACAGATCGCAATATACATAAGGGTTTGACAGTAGTACTCAACCCAATCTTTCAGGGCACTAACCAAGGAGGATCAACCACACCCTTAGTCGTACAACTCGACTACCTTATCGTACGCATGAGTAATCTCCCTGAGTGTTGTTCTTGGTGTACTGTAGCAGCAAGACGGTCACCGGTTTGTCTATGGCAAGGTATTAAGCGAGCTAGGGGGCTTCCAATATGCCCAGAGGGTACTTGGAAGATAGTTCGTGCGTGGTTCTGTCTAATGTGCTACTACTCAAAGGGGTACCCACAGGGGTTACAAGGGAGTCCAACAAGCATGACCACCTCTTGCATTTCCTGCGTGCATGCCTCCCCAAATCTGCAGGTTTATGCACTCAATGACAAATCCTGTGGTTTAAAGACACCAGAGCACGTCTCTAGCCAAATGTTTTTTTGCTAAAAATTGGAGATCCCACCGGCCTTGGAAAGCGCTCTGATACCACTTGTTATAGCTCTGATTCCACTTGTTATAGCTTTGATACCACTTGTTATGCTCTTAACCTGTAAGACGATACCTGAATACCAAATATGCGAAGAAATATACCCATATCATAGAACAATGAGAAATAAAAACAAGTATTTTATTATTCAGAAAGCAATGTTCACTTTCCTCTTCGAGGGGGCAACCTCCAATAGAGTTGAGCTCAATTACAAAATAAGACAGAATGCTCCTCGAGGGGAGTCCCTATCCTTTATATAGGATTCATACATGCAATACCATGGGGAAATACCATGGTTCTTATTAATACCATCTATCAATACCATGGCCCATTTGCAACTAACTGTGGTCCCTTCATTAAATGCGGGTTAACCACTTACAATTATTAATATGGGCTTTATTGACTCTTTACTTAACTATAATTATGACTCGATCCTATTACATAAATAAGGGGGTTAGAGCTGGACCCTAACATCTGATCGGCAGTCGTAATCGGTGGTGGCCATCGGCGGGTAGTCGGAAGCATAACATGCGATGGCACTGGGCCGATGCGATACCATGATCGCCGATATTAGCGGATCGCAATCGGCGAATTGCAATTGGAGCTACACAAAGGACGGCTATATATATATATATATATATATATATATTATTATTATATGTGTGTGTGTGTGTGTGTGTGTGCTGCGATTAGCCGGACCTGATGGAGTTTCGAAATGCAAATGAATATTATTTCAAGTCTGTATTATGCCAATATTGTGATATTTTCCATGTTTTAATGAAATTTTAAAATTCAAAGGGGAACCTTGGAACAAGGCAATGGCGATTTGTGATAGCGATTATGGGTGGACCCGATGGGAGTTTAGGACACGATTATGAAAATCTTAAGTCTGGTGAACAGTGCTTTATGCGGATTTTCCCAACACAGAGCGACTATTTCTTAAGGATTCAAAGCACCGGTGGCTCCTTCTGTTGTGGAATAGGTGGAATTCATCCCTGAGGGCGTTTAGCAATGATTGGTAATGCTCAAAGAAGGGATTCGAGCTTACCAAAATAGGAAGACGAAGAGCCCGAGAGGGAAATGAATCAACATCACCGTTTTGGCTTCAAAGCCATGGATGTCAAAGACAGAGGGGCTGGTTGAGTTGTTGATGGCTGATGAATTGATTGTTGGTTGTTTTTGTTGATTGTTGGGGGTTTTCATTGCTGAAAGTGAAGCCAAGGTGGAAGAGGCAGTGCAAAAGCAAAAGGCAACCAAGGGAGTCACTTGGAGTCCAAGTGAAAAGCCCAGAGAGAGCTGTAACTTGATAGAAGGCAGACATAAGCCAGAGCTGAAGAGCCAGCGAGCCAGAGCCAGAGCCAAAGAGCTAGAGTCAGAGCCAAGAGCTAGAGCCAAGAGCCAAAGAGCTAGAGTCAGAGCTAAGATCCAGAACCAAGAGCTAAGAGCCAGATCCAGGAGTCAGAGCTTCAAGAGCCAGGGATTAAATGGTGTCTGAACCCATTGTTTATGTGTAGAACAGCAAGAGTTGAGCCAAAGAGCTTGTAAAAAGACTTATACCATAATCCCAGAGAGCCTAGTTGAGTTGACCAGAGCTCATAGAGATGTAGCCCAAGAAGTGTGGGTGAACTCCTAATTAAATTGTTGTTTCTGTGTGTGTTTTATTGTTGCATTATCTCTGTTGTTTTATTTACTGTTATATGTATTTATACATGAGTGTCAGCACACTAATTTAGAACATAACAATAGAAATTAAAGCAAGTAAGCAATTGAAAACAAATACAAGCATACACCCATATTTTCAAGCAAGTACACCCCTTGCACTGATCTGACTGCGCAAGAGTGTCTTTAGGAAGCCCAGTAGAAATCTGTTGCAGTATCTTCAAAGCTCCATGGTGAAGGTGGCCTAATCTCCGGTGCCACAGCTCGCCATCATCCCGGCTCACCACTCCTTCTGCCTTGCATGCCATTACTGCACAAACATCTACATGCAATTGATAAAGTTTCTTGACTCGAACCCCTATCTTCCGGGTTTCTCCAGTTGTCTTACTGCACAGGAAAGCCTTTCCCTCGCTGAAGACAACATCATATCCCTTGTCTTCTAACATCGCCACAGAGATAAGATTCT
>APFE031086751.1:77164-132830 GCA_000404065.3 Pinus taeda
TCCATATGTCTAAAAATAGACATAGTCTAAAAATAGACTTTGCGCCAAAAATAGCCTGCGGGCCCACTTAGGGAAGGCGACTTCTTTTCACTAAGCTCCATCATCTTGTTGCATTTTCAACAATATGCATGTGTGCTGTGACAAAGAAGCGTATACATGTGGGTGCACCATATACCAAGTCACGTATACATACACACACACGTTTACAGAAGGAAAGGCGCGTACATGTTGGGAATCTAAGTTTTGGTTCATGGTATTTGGTCCATGGTATTTGGGTATTGGTCCATGGTATTTGATCCGAAGTATTGACCCCAGGTATTGGGTCCTAGGTATTGGTTCTAAGTGGTTTTGGACCATGGTATTGAGTAAGGCCTAAGACTATATAAGGAGAAGATCATTAGGCCAAGAGAGGACAAGTGTGCAAGTGATGAATATTTGATGAAGTGTGAGATCTAGTATGTTGGTTATGGGTTTGTGACGCTTTGCTCGATCTGAACCAAGGAGGCACCTATGCGGTTGATAAAGGTATATCTGAAGTTGAAAATTGCAGCGAAGGTATAAGTAATTATTTTCAAATCTGTATGCGAGTTCTCTCTGGTGAAAGGGTGTATACACATTGGGTCGACATAGTCAAGTAGCGTATACATTATGAGATTTGATATTTCAGGTTGCTATGATTCTAGTGGTTGTTGTAGAGTTCTGGGCTCTAGTTTGCGTTATGGTGTCTATGTTTTGATGACAGGGTTTCAGTGATTTAGTTGTTGGGTGATTCAGAGTTAGTGACTGTATTACAGTGGTGATTATTTTGTATTTATGGATCCATTTGAAAATATATGAAACATGGTCCCTGGAAGAAAAGAGAAGGTTGTAGCCTTTTGTAGGTTAGCACCTACATACTAGTACATCAGCTAGTACAAGAGCTAAGGGAGTTGTAGCTCCCTTCCAGGAGAAGCAGGTAGAAGCCTGCGTACTGGTATAAGACTGCACCAATACAGAAATATTGTAAAAAGAAGTTTCTTATTAAAAGAAGATAGAGACGAATTGCAGCAGGTGGTTTTCACCCACATTGGGTTTCCACCTTATATCATGGTGTTCATGTGTGCTTCTTATGTGTGATGATCTTTTCTATTTTACTGCACTTGTTTACTGTTCATATGGTTAATAATGTTCTGATGCACTCATTGAAGATCAACTAACTTAATCATAAATTTACTAGATATACGCTAGTTGCATTAAACACAGTTGCGTATACACGTGAGTATCCTTAACTGAAGTAGTGTATATGAATCTGATAATGGAAATAAAAAGATTACTGATTTGATAACACTAATTCACACCCCCCGCCATGTATTATTTCCAACAAATCTTCTAGGATTTGTTACAACCATTTACCTGGGATAAGAACTTTGAATCCTATCTGATCCTACCTTAGCGATTTCACCTTTTATCCCTTGAGGTCATCCTCCCATCAAGAGTGGATCTCAAGCCTAGGTTAGTAAATGGATAGGAATTCCTAAACTACCATCCTTTCCTATATATTTACTCTCATCAACAAGCTAGAGGTTGGATTTTGGAGACTAATCATACCCTTATGCTGCTGCTTTGATCATAAAAGAGTTATCATTCCCATGCATTAGGGTGACCTTGAGGTGCGCATTGTGGCAAGGAAGGAAAAGTCAATTTGGGGATATCTTCAAAACATCAACTTCCACTTTTGGTTGTAAACTCTCTTATTTTCATATTAATACAAAGATTATATCGTTTTCCTATATGTGTTATGTTATGTTTACGTTCATATATTTCAATGCTATGTTGATCCATTGAATATAGTGATTGGATAATGCTACATAGATGTTGTATATATTTGGCTTGTGTTGTTTGTTTGTGCAGGTTATAATTACAGTGATTGAAGCTATGGTTGGAGATTAAAATTCAAGAGGAGAGAAGAGCTTGTGAAATATCACAAGTAAGCATCTTTCCATTCTCCAATTTCTCTATGGAGTACTTTATAGTCTTTGATTTTTGTTATTCTAGACTAGGCCACTAGGTCTAGGGAAGATATTCTTGTCTGCGATCGTAGATTCCTTATAACAGGATTCCTCAAGTACTATGAGGAGGCTACATCCCTAAAGGTGCACTCTATCTTATTGGCACATTTGATCTGCCGATGGAGTGCCCAGGAGCAGGATTTCCATGTCAGTCTTGGGGTGTGGTATAGGCCCAATGAGGAGGACATATACTTTATCGCTGACCTATCTAGGATAGGGGAGTAATTTCCCCAATTATCTAATGTCCCCCACGGGGTTTCAGTTGAGACTCAGCTTGCCTACACTCAAATATATGCTGGGCCTGATACATGATCCAGGTGGATATTGTTGGCCACTCGCCAAGTCCACTTCGACCCCCACCATTGTTTCTTTCAGCTTTTTAGTTTCCTTAATTGTAGCACAATTTACCATTTTTAGCAGTTTTTCGGGTCCTGAACTTCTGGAGTCGTTTTGAGGCCCTAAACGATGTTTTTTGGGAAAACTGAGAGCAGCATGGGTCCATGGACCGATGTTGCTCATCCCAAAGTTGTAGTTGGCATTTCATCTTCTAGGGTTAGGTTATTGGATGTTTAGGGTTTTCCATTGTTTCTCAACAATAAAAGGCCTTCGAGCCTCATTGTAAGATAGTTCAGAGGCATGTAGCCACCACATCTCTTCTTAGAGATAAGCTACCATCGCCCTAGCTGGTTTATTTCCATTTATGTTTGTAAGCATATTTTAGTATTTTACATTAATGAAATGAAGTATTATTTCCGTTGCATCTCTGTAATTTGTTGTGTTCCTGTTTAAATCTGGATCAATGGTATTAGAGCGGTTTGCTTTTTTTCTGTTTTCTTTGCATGTCCCCAATGAGGTCAGGATATAAGGAGTTAGGGCTTGAACTGGTCGAACCTTTGCAAGACCAGCCTCACAAATCCTGATGGCCTCCCATGGGGAATGAAAAGAAAGACGAGGGGGCAGGAGATCCTATCAGAATCTTGCTCGAAGAAACCCTCAAGCGACAAAAGAACACGATGATGGACAACTTTGCCCAGATCCTTCAGCGGCTACCCAGGGGCGATGCATCGGCTTCCAACAGCTACTCTGAAACGCCACGTCGTTTAAGGTACAAGTTAATTTTTAAATCCCCATATTTGAAGTTCAGATAGATGTAGATGCTGTCGATTAATGGTTAAATCTGCTAGAGGGTTATTTTTCTGTTCATGATTTTTCCAATCGAGAAAATATTATTTTCGTTGTTCTCAAAGCAGCCCCCTACGTTAATTACTAGTGGGAAACCTACTGCGAGCAGAAGGATGAAAGCATAGGCTTACTATTTTCAACCACACCCACTTGGAATTCATTCCAGGATGCAATCAAGGAGCAGTACTACCCTGTCGGAAGCTATGAAGATCAATACATAAAGTGGACCACACTGCGACAGGGAAGGGACCAAGACGTGCCAGAGTTTACCAATATTTTCCATACCCTTCACACAAAGTTGGGTATCAAGGATTCGGAGTAGCATTTGATACTCAAATACCGTGGTTACCTGCACAAGTACATCCAGGAAGAAATAGAATTCCTGAACATCTCCTCGCTCGGCACGACATACCAATATGCCGTCAAGGTCGAGCAAAAGTTTAAACAGAAGAAGCGAGACTTTGGATCTGCGAATCCAAAGCAAGGGAAAGGTGCCTCTTAACCGCAAAACAAAGGACAAAGGCAAGGCAGGGTGGGCCAATATGACCCGCCAAAGCTACAAGCAAAGGACAACGCCGTGAAGCCAAAAAAGGACATGGGAAAGTGGTGTGAGTTCCATAAGAGCTCCACTCACAACACAAGTGAGTGTCCGACCAAGTAGTCACTAGTGGCCGAGCTAAAGGTTTCATAATCAAATGCATGTTTTGACTCTGAGTTAGAACCTGACAAGGGGAATGATAAAGGGAAGTAGATTATCGATGCGAAGCCCAATGCCACTGTTGCCACCATGAAGATCCAGAAGGAGGAACCCGAAGATCTAGAGGAGGAGGAGTGTCTCTTCCACTCCTAGATGTGGGTAAAGGGCTCTCTGTTACAATTCATTGTTGATAGTGGGAGCCAAAAGAACCTCATTTCAGTAGAGGCCATGAAGTGGTTAGGCTTACCGACCACAACACATCCACAACTGTACACCATCGGGTGGCTTCACCAAGGATGGGATCTTCACGTGAGCCAGTAGTGTTGCCTTCCATACAACATCAAGCCCTTCATATATGAGTTATTGTGTGACATTTCTCCCCTTGAGGTTTGTGATGTATTATTAGGATAACCATACTTATGGAAGCGACATGCTGTGTATGAATCAAGGCCCCGTGTTGTTATTTTTACTTTGGGAAATAAGTTGTACAGGATACCAAAGGTAGCACCACCTACCGCCATCTCTTTGGTTACTACAGAACAATGTCGTAAGCTCATTTCCAAAACCGAGATTTTTTTTTTCCTAATGATACACCCTCAAGGAAAGAAGAAGACGGTGGCCATGACCTCTAGACAGGGCCCCTCCTCACGACAACTACAGATGGACAAGGTCGTGGAGGAGTACGATGACATCTTCACCTCCCTTGCAGGGGTTCCTCTGCACTGTCAGGTCAAGCACTCCATCGATTTGATCCCAGGTGCGTCGCTACCCAATGGACCAATCTATCGGCGCTTCGTTCTAGAGAACAATGAAATCAAGAGGTAGATTCAGGAGATGTTGTAGAAATGTCACATCCATCTGATTTCATCGCCCTGTGGGAGCCCGATCGTGTTGGTATAGAAGAAGGATGGGACTTGGAGACTCTTTACTGACTATCGGGCACTGAACAAGATCACTGTCCATAATAGGTACCCGATCCCATAGATTGATGACCTCCTAGACCAACTGTAGGGGGGGAAATATTTCAGCAATCGATTTGAAGTCATGATATCACCAGGTACCAATCAAACCCTCTGATGTGTGGAAGATTGCCTTCAAAGCCAAGGAGGGCCTTTTCGAATGGTTGGTTATGCCTTTTAGATTGACGAATGCTCCTGCAACTTTCATGAGGCTAATGGATGACATCTTGCGGCCATTCACCAACTCATTTGTAGTGGTATAATTGGATGACATCCTAATCTTTAGCCAGAGTTGGGAAGAGCATCTCCAACACATCCGACAGGTTCTCCAAACACTATGGTAACACAAGTTATGTGCTAATTTGGAGAAATGCACTTTTGGCATGACCCAGGTTCAGTATCTGGGATACGTTATTGATGAGCAGGGGGTGCATGTGGATCCAACCAAGATCCAAGTCATTCGGAATTGGCCATCTCCAACCACTCTGACAGAGCTCCTCAGCTTTCTAAGTCTTGCCAACTTCTACCGTAGGTTCGTGTTGGGATTTTCTCATATCACTTGGCCCTTTAGTCAAGTCACCAAGGGAGGAGCGAAAGCAAAATTCCTTTGGTCTGAATCTCAACAGAAGGCATTCACAGAGTTGAAAGATCGTCTCTGCTCGGCACTAGTGCTCGCATTACCAGACTTGCAACAACCATTTGAGGTCGAGATAGATGCCTCTGACTATGCTATTGGGGCAGTCCTTACTCAACACAAGCATCCAGTGGCATATCACAGTGAGACACTTTTAGACACAGTCCGGAAGTATCCCACTTATGACAAAGAGATGTATTCCACTATGCAGGCCTACTGACATTGGAAGCATTACATTTTGGGGAAGGAAATGGCCATCCACACAGACCACCGACCCCTGCAGTTCATACAGAACCAAGGGAAATTGCAGAATGATCGCCATCAAAAGTGGTCCACATACCTGCAACAGTTCCATTTGAATATCAAGTATAAGAAGGGTAGCACCAATAATGTTGCAGATTGCCTCAGTCGACCGCTGATCATGGCATTAACCACCATGCTTGACTCTTGTGGGCATGAGACTTCTTATTGGCCACTTCTCTACAAAAGTGACCCAAAATTTGGCCACACATACTAGAAACTATTGGAGGGTCAGCATGTTACAAATTTTCACCTTCAGGATGCCTTGTTATGCCACTTGGGTCACCTTTGTGTTCCTTTAAGTGAGCATGCCAAGATGATTTGGGAAGCACACTACAGTCGGGCTACTAGGAATTTTGGGGTCGAGAAAACGGTGGCAGTGCTGCAGAAGTATTTCTATTGGCCGAATCTTTGATAGGATGTCGGGAAGTACATAAGATCATGCACTACATGTGCCATTGCCAAACCGACCATCAAGAATCAAGGCCTATATACCCCACTGCCTACCCCTAGTCGACCTTGGGAATCCATCTCCATGGATTACATGTGAGGCCTTCCTTCCACTAAGCATGGAAACGAATGTGTTTTTGTGGTCATCAATAGGTTCTCAAAGATGGCCATTATGGCGGCCTGCAAGAAGAATATCACAACAGAAGCCACTGCTAAACTCTTCTTTGAACGAGTGTGGGTACACTTTGGGATCCCACATTTAGTCATCTCAGATTGGGACAAAAAGTTCCTTAGTACATTTTGGTCCATTCTTTGGTCGATGCTGAACACCAAACTCACTAAGTCCAACTCCTTCCATCCTCAAACTGATGGCCAGGCAGAGGTTGTTAACAGGATGATCGTACACATTCTGCACATGTATAACTCAAAGCATCCATGCCCATGGGACAAGAGCCTCCCTTATGTTCAGCATAGCTACAACCGGGCTCTCCACAACTCGACTGGCCACAACCCTTTTCAGGTGAGCTTGGGATTCGAGCCACTATTTCCCATTGATATGGCCATGCCATTTGCAGCTACTCACACAGATTTGGCTCATGTATAGTCCGAAACAGATAAGGCAAACAACTTCATTGAGCACATCCAACATATTCACCAGGTGGTCCATGAAATTCTATAGAAATCAAATGCCAAGTACAAGCAGCGATATGATCAACATCGGTTGCCACACAAGTTTCAGGTGGGCGACAAAGTCTGGTTGCATTTGTAAAAGGAACGCCTTACCGGAGCCTATCAGAAACTCAGACCATTCCGATATGGTCCTTACACCATTACCAAGGTTGCGGGAGACAATGCATTTGAGCTTAGCATTCCCCCATTCCTTGCCCTGCACCCAGTGTTCAATATGGACCGCCTTCGGCCATACTTTCCACCATTACTAGACAGATCCAACATTGCACAACAACTCACACCCACAGAGTTAAATCCAGATTGCATGGAAAAGCTGCAACTGATCATATCATGGATACATAGATCAAGCACACTCATGAGCAAAATATCCAACTGTATCAAGTTGTCAAATCAGGCCAACTCCTTCACTAGGGCAAGTGGCTCATTAGGGACCGAGTTCAGCAGAAGCTTCCTCATCTCATGGAGGAACTCAAGGCAATGGGGACCATTACTTCCTAAGGGGGGAGGAATGATCTAGGTTGATATTGGTGCCCACCCGCCAAGTCCACTTGGACCCCCACCATTGTTTCTTTCAGCATTTAAGTTTCCTTAATTGTAGCACAGTTTACTATTTTTAGCAGTTTTTCGGGCCTGAACTTTCGGAGCCATTTTGAGGCCCTAAACGATGTTTTTTGGGAAAACTGGGACTAACATGGGTCCATGGATTGATGTTGCTCTTCCCAAAGTTGTATTTCTCAGATAGATCTTTCTAACGAGATATTGTGCACGTCAAACGGAGATCGTATGCCAAAGTTACGACCCCGGGAAGTTGATGTACCAATTTACCCAAATGGGGCCCACAGTTTGGTGTTTCATCTTCTAGGGTTAGGTTTTTGGATGTTTAGGGTTTTCCATTGTTTCTCAACAACAAATAGGCCTTTGAGCCTCATTTTAAGACAGTTCAAAGGCATGTATCCACCACATCTCTTCTTAGAGATAAGCTACCATCGCCCTAGCTGGTTTATTTCCATCTGTGTTTTTAAGCATATTTCAGTATTTTACATTAATGAAATGAAGTATTATTTTCGCTGCATCTCTGTATTCATGGTTATCTCTATAATTTGTTGTGTTTCTGTTTAAATCTAGATCAATACGTTTCGTCCATCAAATTTTCAAGTTCGTGGTGGACAACTACATATTTCTTCTTTTACTGCATAGGAGGTTGGGCGTCTCTCTTTATTAGTCACCACCATTGCACACTCTAGTAGTGATGGGAAGCGCATTAGTTGACCTCTTTTGTATTATGTTGATTATTTGATTTGGGAGCCATGTTGTATCAGATCGTTTGCCCTTTTTTTGAGGCAGTTTTGCATGGCTTTGGATAGATGTCATGCATTGACACAGGGAAGGGCAACCTTTCGTTTCGCTTCAAATCTATTTTGTTTATTTTTTGAGAGGTTTCTAGAGATGTGGCCTGCATTTGATTTTTGCCCTCCTAGGCTAATCACTGAGGTCTAGATGCACATGTGGGGGCAGATGATGCCCAAGAGGGACCTGCCAGAGTATCCAGCCAAGATTTCCATCGAGGCACTAGCACTACTGACTAGTGAGGATGACCATGTGTTTTTCGTGTTAGCATTTCTAAATGTGGAGATTGGTTGGAGACAGTGTCCCAACATCCTCTTCACAGTGGTTGAGTCTCTAGATTATAGAGGTAATATCAGTGTTTTTTTTAATTAATCTAGTTTCATTTTATTGTTTTAATTAATTACAATAAAATTTATTCTAGCACATTGTGTAACTTGTTTTATTAAATTGTTTACTATTAAAATTGTTTAATTATTGTGGTATACTATATATTTTGTAGACATCATCACATTTGATGGGGACATGCCTCCAACCCTAATGGAAGGAAGAGATGGGTGAGGGCGCCTAAGAGGGTGAGGCACATCCTCAAGGGGGCATGGTTGTCTGGGGCCATAAGGTTGGTCTACGATTTCGGATGGACTATTGTGATAGATTGGCCAAAGTTTTGGTTAACGTGGGAGTTTGACCTGCAAGGGCTTGAGATATCAACTCTAATCTTAGGTTCGTCAATATTTATAGGGATTGTCCATGTGAGATGATGTCTCTTATGCATTATATCATTGGAGCTGGTAGGGTACTGGCACCGATGAAGGATGTAGGGCATGCAATGATAGATACATCAAATGAGGGTGGTGATGATGATAATGAGGGTGATGATGATGATGATGATGAGGGTGGTGATCATGATGATTCTAGTAGTACCACCCCATCAAGTCATGGCTGTCAGGGTGGAAGTGATCCTTCTGGTAGTAAGCCTCCTCATCAATCACTTGATGTTGAGATGCCAGAGCTAGAGGATGTGCCTTATGTTTCTCCTAACAAAGCAGAGAAACCACCTCCTCCTCCACCTTAGAGTTCGACAAATCGCATTAAGACAATAGTTGACCATCCATCATCTTCTATTGTAGACCAACCACCTCCTCCTGGCCCACCTCAGCTGAGTTTGACAGATGTTGAGGGAGTAGTTGACCATCCATCGTCTTCTAGTGTAGACCAAACCGGCACTACTATGTCTATTGTATCGATAGATATTTGATTGCACTTATTTGACTTGATGTAGTTATTTGACTTGTTTGTGTGTATATATATATATATAGAAAAAGAGAGAGAGAGAGAGAGAGAGAGAGAGAGAGAGAGAGAGATGTTGGTGTTGATGTGTATATTGTTAGGTCATGTTAAATATGTTCATTTAATGTGCTTTCACATAAATGTGTATGTGAGAGTAGTTATTTGACATGAGATTTATATTAATTTGAGGATGTGTGTGGTGATGATGTTGGATTACAATGCTTTTGTTTTGTTAGATGTGATCATGATGATGATGCCCTATTAGGTTATTAGATTTGTGTGTTAGTTAATGACGTTTATATGTGCTAGAGGTGTATATAATTAGATTATGGTAGTGAATTTGAATGTGTATCTTAGATGATGTTTATGTTTGTTAGATGGTTATCATCATAATGTTTATTTTTATGAAATAATATTTATTATAAATTATGTATTTATGAACTTATATCAAACTTTTATATATGAAATTACATGCCAAACGACTGACTTTAAAAAAAATGCAAAGGAATTTTTATAAATTACAAAGTTTAGCATGGTTGAAATTATGATTGTAAAATTGCGATAAATATTTTTCTTTTGCTTAGATTGTTCATTGATATTCAATCTAAATTAATTACTATAAATTAATTAGTAAAATATTTCAATACTCACAAGGAAAAATAATTAAAGGTAAGATAATTTAGTTAGTTCTTAATAAGACGAAATGTGTAATCATTCAATTTTAATATAAAATATATAATATAAATATTCAAAATACAATTTAACTAATTCAATATTGGTTTACAAACTTCAAATATTGTTAAATTGTAAAAACTTAAGTTAGATATTTTTATAACCAGCCTAGATCCATTTTTAATTGGAATCGACCAAGTGCCAAATGATCAAATCTTCTCTGAGAATTGCAAATATTTTTAGAGTAAAAATAGATTTGATCCCTCTAGACGCTGTAGATCCAGAGTTTAGATGATCTAGCTGGGTATTAATATTATATTATATATAATATATATATATATATATATATATATTATATATATAAATATACTATAGTGCATTCGAATTACTGTATTTATAATTCACGTTCTCCGCATTAAATGTTAAAATTAGCCCCCTTATTTTTTCTCTTGTATACATTTAATTTTTTATATTTAATATTTCTAAAATATTACATATCAAATCCAATATTAAACATGAAAAATTACAAATATTCCCTCATAGATTGAATTAGAAAGCAAATATTAATGGACAAAGAATTTCTCTCAATGTTCTCACTAAAGTGAAAAATATAAGAAAACATTTCAAATTTTAAATTTACCTTTATTTTTCTCTATATAATGTATCTATAAAATTATGTTATTTAATACATTGAAATATTTTACTTATGGTTGACAATGCAATAGTTTTTGTTATAAATATATTTTTGTTTTAAATATCACATGTAAATGGAACTTAGAATGAATTACATATAATGTAATATCAATAATACAATTTCTTGTCATGTGAAAAAATGCTTCATCCTTGTAATAAAACTAAATTATATATTTTTATCATTAATTCTTCTCATAATAATAATAATTTTTTTTTTTTAAGATTGAGATGTAAATTGAGTATTGTAATTATGGCTTACACTAATTTCTTTTGTTATTACTTTTTATTTGTTTTATTTTATTTTTAATTAACGTTACGTGACTCCATCTATCCAACTGAGTTGTAGAGATCTCTTGTCGCAATTAATTTAGATAATATAATTAAAAACTATATTTTTATAAAATTTAATTTATTACAAAAGTTATGAGATTTTCAAGCAATTTAAATTTAATATTTATAGCAACACTTACCAATTTAAATTAGAAAATTCTCTCAATAAAAATGAGGATCAATAAATGTAAAATAAGGCTTGTGAAGTTACTTGTAATTGGGGATTTGCTCTATTAGAAGTTCTCCCTTAAATAGGTAAGTGGTTTTTCTCTACTAATAAAGATATAACATTTTGGTGCTATTTGGTTCTTTATTTGCTATTGTACTGGTTTAAATTTAACTCTTTTTAATAATAAATGTGAGTTAAATTTAACATTTTCAACAACTACTTTTCCCCTTCGCAGCTACCCGAGAAGACATTATCGATTAGACGAACCTTGTCTTTGAATATCCTGTAGTTGGCGGGGAATATAATTGTACAATGTCAATATTTAACATTCATAAAATCAACCATTTTTAATTTTTTGTGTGACAAAACATAAGCAACATGATCGATCATGTAGGTCAATTACCTCAATATTTCTGAGAAACATGCATTCTACATGCCAAGCTTTGCTTTCACGTTGGATATTGTTCTCCCCAGTTAAGTAGACTTTGACTTGCTGCTAGGTCCAAAGGGAGGGGTCGTGGAAGCAAATTTCAAGCTTTCCAATAAGGTATCATTGATATGAGCATCATCCCCTAGCTCATAATTTTGGAATGCATCTAACAACATTGCCTCCATGGCAATTATATCCCCTAAGTAATTATCCATACCAACCTCTATTTGATTGCCTCCATTGCCAACTTATGATGAGAACTACTACAACTGTAGTCATTCCTATTTGGTGAATCTGGATGTAGTGAGAATTGAATAGGTGGTTGATTCAACCATTCTTTGTATGTTTCCTCTCCAATTCTTGCTCGCTCTTCAAGCTTCTCTCGAGTTGACATTATAGTGGGGTGCACCGAAAGATGGTAGGTGGGTCGCTCATCATCACTAGAATCTTAATTTCAAAAAATATTGAATGTCATTGGTACAATATAAATAATATTAGTGAGCATGTTAATGCAATTGGTTTGTTGAAATTACATTATACCAAACAATCATTACTATCGTTAATCCATGATTGCGGTTGGAAGATGCCATGTTCCAATTAGTAGGGTGAAGAGGCTGTCCATTTTCATATACCAACTACTTGCAATATGCTGCTCCAGATAAGAGATTCTGTCATTTTTGAAATGGAGGAATATTTTCTGCATCTGAACTCTATTTTGAATCAAGATCTTGCAAATTTGGATACATTTTTATTCAAATTGACATGGATTAAAAAAATAAATTCAATTATATAATCGAAATATAAATAAAATCTGAACTTACTGGAGATGGAAAGGGAGAACTTCGTGAAGGACTTTGATCAACAATATAGAACGAGCTAGAATTTGAAGAATTGGCCATTTGATATTATTGAGATTTTGTCCCTACATTTGAGAAAAATCAGAAAAAAAATTTGTGTGCATATCTAAAATTAATTTGGGGAACCATATAACTACAATTTGAATTTCAATATAATTTTCAAACCATTTTTCAAGAATAAGGCGACTTTAAGCAGAAAATGTACACTATGAACTATTGTAATTCATGTGGATTCAGTCTAAAGGATAATTTGATATTGATATGCCATTTTATGTGAAAATAAAATTTCAGATAGTTTTTAGACCAGATTGATGCACTTATAAGAGAAAAGTGCACCGATGCATTTAAATAATATCAGCACTAGGGCGTCGAAATAATACTTGCACCAGTTTTCGAAATTCCAAAAAAAAATGTTATCATATCAATGTTCTTGCACAAAAACACATCGATGCGTTTAAAAAAAAATAACACTGGTACGCGCCTATTTCTGGATTTTAAAAAATAAAAATGAATTCAACCAACTTGGTGCTCTTATAATGTATACTATGAGCTAATATAATACATAAATTTTAAACCCTAATGATGTGCTTATCAGAGCAAAGTGCACTGATGTGTTTAAAAAAGTATCAGCACCGGGGCATTCAAATAATACCCGCACCGGTTTCCTGCATTCCAAAAAAAAGGTTATCATATCAGTGCTCTTATAAAAAAGTGCACTGATGCATTTAAAAAAAAACAACACCGCTATGCACTTGTTTCCGGATTATAGAAAATAAAAATGAATTCAATGAACTTGGTGTTCTTATAACAATTAAAGCACCAATGCTTTTAAATAAAAATTGCATCGTCACGTAAAAAAATCAGTTGCACCGTTTCACGATTTCGAAAATAAATAAATAAAATTGTATAATGTCGGTGCGTTGAAAAACTTTGGTTCCCTCGCAATGCCGGTGCGCTTTTTCTATAAACGCACTGGTGCACCTTACTATGCTTTTTCTATAAACGCACTGGCGCACCTTACTATTGAACACACTGATGTACGAAGAAATTGAAAAAAAAAAACGAATGAGAATTGATTTTTTGAAATTTAATTTCATAAAGTCTTGAAATAGTAAAAGGTTATTCACTATTTCATTATTTTACCTAAAAATTTAAGGGAGTGATTTGCGAGAGAGACATACCAAGAGCACTATGCAACAACAGAATAATTTGGAGCAACGTAACTATTCAGAAGATCAAAAGCTGGAAGGTAATGGTGATTCACTCAAAACCCTGCATAGTAAAATTTTTAAGTTTTATTGTTTATTTTACTAATAAAAAATTACAATTTTTATTTGGGTTTTATTAAAAGAGAAGATCATTTGCAAGAGAGACATACTAGGAGCATTCTGGAGTAGCAAGATATTTTGGAACCGTAGAAATATCAAAATTTAACAGGTATGGTGATTCAATCAAAACCTTGGATAGAAAAAAATAAAAATTTATTGTTAGTTGTTTTTACAATTTATGTTAGATTTATTCACAATTCAGAAAAATAAATTAAAAACCCTATATAATAATTTTTTTACTATAGATCATTCTAGTAAAAAAAATTACGATCTCTGTTCCTAATTAAAATTTAGGAAAAAGAAATCAATATTTACCTTAAATCCTTGCTTCTTGCTGAAAACTTCGCATTAGGGTTTAACTTCCTCTACCACTTCACAGTTAGAGTTTTTCATTTTAGTCATTTTAGATTTAATTGGTTTTTGTACTTACTATATATAGTGTGTTTGACATGTAAAGTAGGGGAATCACTTATTGAATTAGATCCAAACTCTGTCAACCCTCTCTGTTTTGTTTTAAACATCTATATGTTCCATTGTGCTGCCTCTATAATATAATGCATTGGTGGGCCTTGTGTAATACAATGCACCAATATATTATAACACTATCAATTCTGTCGATAATATAACGCACCGACGCATCTCTTCCAAATAGCATTGTTAAATCATTATGGTGCGTTTAGCCTTACAAATCACACTATTACAATTTAAAATTAATTTAAAAAATTAATTTTCCATAACGGTGTTGAACAATTAAACACACAGTGTGTTTAATGGGATCAATGCACTAGTGCGTTTATTCAAATAAACGCACCGAACACTAGAGCTCTTTTTGGTTGAAAATTATTTGTAAAATATATTTAATGGCTTATGTATTGAATGATACAAGTTATATATTGATAAAAAAAAATGTCTCAGAAGGTGTCAAGTAACAAAAATACTAATCAACACAATGATAACACATCTAAAAAACCAGAAAAGACAAGTTCTTTGCAAATTCTTTTCAAAATTAATATGTTTGAATTATATGTAAGTTTAACTAATATGTATTGGTTGGTGTGTGTTATGTAGAGCCACAAAATGAAAAACGTCGATAAGATTCTAATCTAAGTGCAGAAGAGCATTAAATCCTGATAGAAAAATTGAAAAAGGATGAATTAGGTGAATGAAAAAATAATATTCAATTTTTTTCATTAATAATATACTTAAGAATATTAAGTAACATGTTTCAAACAATTTATTAATTGATATATGTTTAATGTTCTACAAGGAGCAGCAACGAAGGAACATATTGATGTCGTTCTAAGAAAGGAAAAATTATAGAACATGTAAATGACGATGAATTGGTCCTTAGCTCATCTGCAGTGGTGTTGGAGGTTAATGAAAGGGGGTAATTTTTTTACAAAACTATGAGGGATCTAATGGAATGAACATATAAACATACTTTCCACTTACAATACAAAATTCAATCCAATGATTCTAAGAACCAAATTATATCTAAAATACAGGAAGCGTTTCTAGAGCAATGGTCAATCGGACATTTTGGAATCGCGATAGCAAAAACATATAACAACAAAAAATAATCATTCAAAAGGTAATATTCCTAATTAAAATGGTTTTCTATAATTATATGTATATATTACTATAAACCATTCATTTATTGATATCGATTTTGTTATATTTAATTTTCATATATCAATATAAAAATAGTTTATTACTTTTTTGAGAAAGATTATGAAAATCTCAAATGATCAATGAGCTGATATGTAAAATATGCCTGTAGGAATGTCCAAAAATGTGTACAAGGAGATGGTCAAAGGCATGGACATAATTGCATTACATGAGGAGCCATCTCAGCAACAACATGCTTCAAATGTATGTAATCATGGTTGATTTGGTACATAAAAAAAAAATAATAATAAAAAAAATTAAATATTAATTTTGAAGTATTTTATTGTAGAAAAGAAAACAAAATGGAACTCATTCAACACATAAAATAGGACAAGAAGGAAAAAAATAGTTGATTTCAAAGTTTGTGAGTAATTGCTAATATTTCTATATAACAACTCAAGGTTTCATTTTTTTATATTTTAGGTTGTTTACAATAACCATCCTTGAATGTCTGCAAATATGTGCTAACATACAAAGAAGAGTCATCGGAAGAATTGATTGACATTGGGTTAAATACAGGTTGTGAGTATATGTTGTCATATAAAAAAATAATTGTGGAATTTGTAAGTATCTATGTTTTTTTAATTCTCTGAGTTTATAATTATTTTTTTAACCAGAATGAGAATAGATTATATTAAAAAGTCGTGCTCGTTTGCAACAAAATCGGGGATTTACATTAGTTTATCCATGCTTCAACAAGCTGATAATAATTTCTTTGCCCATCTAGACTGTTACAATAGATATGGCTATCCCGCTTACAAAATTTTCCCATTTTGGGATATTTATAGCTATAGCTTTGACAAAATTGAAATAAGAGGTATATACATTTATAGTTCATCATGATGATAAAACAAAAAGAACAAGATAGAGGTGATCATATATCCATTGGAGCTAGGCAGTTTAGATCCAAGTCAGGAGAAGCCTCTTCTGAGTCTTTGGAATTCTCCTGGTTTGCACGCCCTCCATTTTTGCCTCCATGCCTTCCTCCATGGTTTCCACTTTGATCTTCAGATTTTCCAGTTGATGGCGCAATGCATCCACTCCGTCCTTCAATTGCCTAATGCATTCATGTTTCTCTAGATCTCATTCCTGCATAGTCATGAATTTGTTGGTGCATGCTACACTGGAGTTCGGTAGGGCCTCCCGTAGGTCCCAATGGTCTTGTACACATGTGAGATAGGAAGCTCTGTTTCTACCACCTTTCCCTGAGAAACTGACCCTCTTCCCTCTAGATTTCGGCCCGTGGCTTCCCCACGTGCCCGACCAAGAACTATTGTCTTTACCCTGCATGTTGGCTTCCAAGGCTTCACTTTTTATCAGGCTCTAGTAATTGTCACTATTTTCCACATTCTCATGTAGCTAGGCACCCTCTTTAGCCCTCCAGAGACTGTCATGTTCCTCGACTAGTATGCACCGCCCAACCTCTCTCTAGATCCAATTATCCTCCCACTGCCGGAGAGAAATATGAACCATCCCAATGTCCCAAATCCATTATAACTACAAACACTTAGATCTACCAAAGCCCAAACCTTCTAGGGCCCATGACCTCTTAATTATACTCAAAATTTCATTTCTCTCCTTTAAAACCTCAAACGGGTAGACCTTCCAACCCTCATTTTGACTTTTCACAGCATAAATCCCTGCCTTTATGACACATAAACTAATAATCAGCAACCTCGGCTCTAGACACCAAGCTTTCGCAAAGGCCGTTTTCCCACTCTCAAACCTTAAAACATACAAAATCCACATACCATTTTGCACTTTATAACTATTGCATGACCGAGAGGTGATGTAAATATGAGCGAGGAGATTGTTGTAATTGAGATCCCATGAGTACTCCATCATAACTCTAACATACTCCATTAGTTTCCCACCAAGCTCTTGATCTCTATCAACCATCCCCACTATTCTCCCATGAGTGAGCTCGGTTTCACTGAGAACCTAAATTAAATTATGCTCCATAATTCTCAAATCCCTACAAAATCCTAAGGTGATGCACCGCACAATTCTCCAAGAATCGGGGCATGAACATTGAAGTCACATGTTGTGATTTAAGCTTGGAATAAGTGTGGTACTAAAATTCCATATTACGTCACGTCTCGGGCGAGTGTGGTTGTACGGCTTGCCATGAGACTTCATGGTTGGTAGGAACTTGCAAAGGATGATGCGATAGGGGGAGGAGGAACCCGGGGTGGTGAATATATCGCAGAGGGACATAGGAGAAAAGGGAGGGGCCACCTAGGAGGGGTAAGGGGAGGGAAATGAGGAAGGGGAGGGGGAAGGGAGGTGGTACGGGGCGGGGGGGGGAGGAAGCAGCAAGGGGAGAGCTAGGGGGAGAATGGAGGGGCTTCATGATATGCCAAATGAAACTTTTCAACTTCCTTAGCATTCCTTTGAGACTTTATTAGCAACCTACAAATGTCTCTCTTCATTTTCTTAAGGAATATTTGTCATGCCCACGACATTATTTATTACACATTTTTCCTCCTCCAAATGGCATGCCTTATTAGCTTGTCTATCAACATCTTGGTTATTACCCCTCAAGACATGGTAGAAGGATGCCAATTCGAAAGCAGGGAGAAATTTATGGGTGCTCATAATGATTTGGTTCAAATTAGTGATCTTAGGCTTTGAGGTGTTAATCATATGCCTTATAATGATCGTGGAGTCTCCTAACACCTGAATCATTTTTATCCCATTTCTTTGAGCCCGGACTAGTCCTAGGAGCATTCCATACGCTTCTGCTTGGTTATTGGTCTTATGGCCTAGCCCCCAAGCATAACGAAATTCAATGATTCCTTCGAGATTAATGAGAATCCCTCCCCCTCCCGCCATCCCAGAGTTTATAATTAATGGAACAAAAAAATCCTTTATATTAAGTCTATGATTTATAATGAGTTTAAAACATGCAGGAAATAAAGAATGAACTATGGCAGTAGAAGAATTATTGCAACAAAGCATGAGACTTGGTTTCGAAACCATGTGCACAATTTATGAGTCACTTCTTGCTATGGTACATTGCTATTCAATTTACATTGACGTATATTATTTATTTCATTTTTCATTATTCTCACTAATGTAGATACACTCACTGCAATTTATTTTTATGTTTGCATATGGAACTTGAAGAAGACAAAAACAATCGATGCAATCAACAAAACATTCCTCTAAATAACCCAAGTCAAGGAAGTAACTGGAGCATTGATAGCAGTTCCAGCGAAGAATGATGATCTATTTGGATATCAATGCAACCTATTGTATTTTTTGAAATAACTGTGTATGAAAATCAGACATTTTGTTTAATGTAATGGACATAGTTTCACAACTGAAAGACAACGGGTTACCAATAACAATTCCATTTTGTATGACAGAGTCTCTTATTGATATATAATAAAATACATTTTAATTTATTTTATTGTGTTATCCAATGTCATTGTGAAATATTACACCATTGATTAAAAATATAGATGATTAAATTTTATAATGAAAAAATGTGAAATCTGATAATATACCAAATTAATCTAAACATTATATACAAATGAACTAATCAAATTTTAATTTATATGAATATTGTTATAAGATATATGTCGATTTTCGATGAATAATAGATTTAAAAAATTGCAATAATTTCACTGTCATCCATAACATGAAAATGCACTAGTGCGTTATGTTAAATAAAAGCACCATGACTACATCATTTTGCATGACTGGTGCCTTTTTGGAAAACAACAGGACCATGGTGTTCGTCTCTACAAGCACCAATGTTGTTTGCAATTAACGCCCTAGTGCATTGTAATTCTTAACGCACTAGTGCTTTCATAGAACTAACACCCTAGTTCGACAAAATACTATTTCCAACTCTGGTGCATTATTAATATTAACATCATTGGTCCTTTTATATAACAAAAACACTGGTGTGTTTATACAAATGATATGCATTGGCATTGCGAGTTTAAACAAAAGCACTGGGACTACAATTATTTTTTGCATGCCCTAGTGTCGTTCCTTACACGAACAGCCCGAGGTTTTTTTTTTTTTTCTATTGGAATCGGTGCATTATGAAACCTAACAACACTAGACCTTTATATCACTAACGCATTGGGGCATTTATACAAACTATATGCATCAGCACTGCAAGTTTAAACAAAAGCACCGACACAATAATTATTTTTTGTGTGCCCCGGTGTCGTTCTTTACTTGAATACCCCGAGGATTTTTTATTTATTAACATCGGTGTTGTAATATTACGCACCAGTGTACTTTGGATTCAATGCATCAATGCTTTTAGTTATGTATGTGACCCAATGCGTTTATATATGTAGCGCGCCAATGCTAGTTTTTCCATGAAGCACATAAATATATATTATATATATATATATATAATATATATATATATATATATATATATATAATATATATAGATATATATATATTATATAATATATATATATATATATATATAAAATAAAATAAAATAAATAAAATAAAATAAAATAAAAAATAAAAAAATAAATAAATAAATAATAATAATAAATAAAAATAAAAAAAAAAAAAAAAAAAAAAAAAAAAGAAAAATCCGCTAAAACCTACGACTGCCCAAATTTTTTCAGTTGTGATGAAGTTCCATTAAAATATCCTCTAAAACATCCACTATCACAACAAGTGTTTTAGCAGATGTTTTTTTGACATTTTTTTCCAATTTTATAACAATAAAAACCTCTGTTATAACCTTTGCTAGAAGGCATTTTCCCTGTAGTAATTGGTCCTCATTCTTTGCAACACATTATTAGGTTTTGAGAAACATTGCTTTACCTATGCATTCATTAAACTCTAGATTTTTATGATGAATTCCTTAACTATTTTTTAATTTAATCCCCAACCTTTAATATGCATTCTCACAAGTATTTCATGGATTTACTATGTCATTACATCATGTAGAGGAAAAAACTACATATCATATCACCTGCAATCATCAAGTCCGTCCACATGTTTGAATACCGCATTATTTGAAGAAAGGATCTTACTAGGGCATGCAAGACCAAGTCCATAAAATGCCACTAAGTGCATGGCATATTGCATTTTCAAGAGGACCTTAGGCACAATTGCATATTCCTTCGAACTTACGTACACTTTCTTAATCCTTGTTATGCATACTAGGATTTAGATTTCAAATTATAAAACATTATGATATGACATAATTTAACTAAGTTATTGCTACATTGTGCTATGCAGGGCAAGCAAAGGTAGCGCATTTAAGATCCTCATTAAGGCTCAATCAAATTGTCCTATCTTGTGCAAAATCTATATGGACAGATATATTTAAAATGCAACATATAACAAAGGACCTTTTATATAATGTCGGCGCATTGTATGATGTGAACCATGAAGCCTATTTTACGCCACAGGCCCATAGGTGCATGGAGTTCCTATTTGTCAAGAGGAAATATATATATATATATTATATATATATATATAGTCATCTACTTTGAGAACATGATTGTATACATTACGTTGAAAAGTGTATTCAAAGAATGCATGGAATATTATTAGGCAGTGTTGAATCCTATGTTGAATTAATATAAAAAAAAGAATGGAGAACACAAGCAAAAGGAACACAATGATGTTAATGCCATGTTGGCTCCAAACTATGCATTGACGACGAGATGAAGAAGATTACTAAGTACGACGCCATCACATACATTTGGAGCTACCATAAAAGTAAAGTTATACAAAGGACACATCTGATGTTGGAAGAAGAGTCTATTTGTCTTCAAGTGTTGCAAGTTGGAGTCAAGCTATTTGCAACCTAGAAACAAAGTCTCAATTCAGGTAGGCTACTGGTGCTCTAAAATCTTTTTCTGCTCAATCGAAGGATGCAAGATGTGATATTGTACCTGTGGACCTTGTTTTTGATCACTCAATACAAGTTGATGTAGCTAGATTTGAAAATGCATTACTTACAAACATGGAGCTTGAATTTAATTACAACAAGAGAAGGTTTTATTTACTCAAAAGTTACATTTCTATTTGAGAGTGGGAAAAAGTCGCAACTCCCAAATTTGATCACCTACAGGTTGCAGTTTCAATCTGTAATCTCTCACAGGTCGCATTTCCATTTGGAGGTCGCAATTCCATTTGTAAGTCACATTTTCCACTTGTGACTCCTCAAGTCACAACTTTCATCTACGACCTTCCACATGCTACAATTCCAAGTTTCAATCTCCCTACAGGTTGCAATTGCTACCTGCGACCAACTTTAATGATTGAAAATGTGACTATCCTCTCTTGATGACTCCGTAAGTCGTTGATCACATTTCCATTCTTCAACAATGCAACAAGAAAGTGCAACTTGCATTAAATTGTGACTATGCGATCTACCCTACATATACAAAATGTGACCTACGACAAAGAGGCATAATGTGACTAAATTTAGATCGCAAGTCGTATTTACAAGTCACTCTAATTGACGATTTTCCTCCCAAATCCAATTTCCATCACTTACGTATGCCAAAGGTGTTGTGGAAGGGGATTATCAATCACCAACACATAGATTATATGCTAATATTGCTTGATTTAATAAAGTGTTGGAAAGGGATGAGATCTCGTGGAATGTAATGATTACAAGTTATTCCCATCAGGGATATTATAATGATGCATTGTATCTATTTCACCAAACGAAAGTGGAAGGACTGAAACGTAGTTCAGTTGTTATGGTTACTGGTCTCACTATATGTGCCCAACCAATGTCTCTAGAAGAGGGAAAGTAGATCCATAATTATGCAATTAGAAGTAGTTTAGTCTTAGAAGATTTTGTTAGGAACATCCCCATTTACATGTATGCTAAATGCAAGAGAATGGATTATGAACACAAAGTTTTTGAACAAATACCCCAAAGAGATATAGTGTCATGGAATGCATTAATTACATGGTATGTTCAGAACAAAAGTTTAGATGAGACCTTAAAGCTCTTTTATCAAATGCCATTAGCCGGTGTGAAGCAAAACATTATTACATGGAATATAATTCTCCTAGGGTGTATCCATAATGGCCAAACGGAAGAGGCAACAAAAATCTTTCAACAAATTCATTTTGCAAGCGTAAAACCAAACACAATTTCTTGGACTATAATGATACTAGGATATGCCAAAATTGGGAATGCTAAAGGGATGTTTGAGCTATTTTGTGCAATGCAACTGGAAGGTGTGAAATCTGATGCAGTTACTATTTCAAGTGTTCTAAAAAAGATGTGTCCACTTTGGAGATCTGCAACTTGGCAAGGGGATCCATGGTTACATTATTAGAATTTGATTTAACTTAGATATCTTTGTTGGAAATGTTGTTTCTGATATTTATGCAAAATGTGAGTGTATGGAAGAATCACGGTTCATGTTTGACAAAATGCCCCAAAAGGATATTGCTTCTTGGAATACAATCATTGTAGGGTATGCACAAAATGGGTTTGATAATGAGGCTTTGAAACTTTTTCATGAAACGCAGTTGGTGGGCATAAATCCCACCATGGTCACATGGAATGTAATGGTTTCTATATATTATTGGAATGCGTTTGGCGATGATGCCTTGAAACTTTTATCCCAAATGCATTTAGCTAGTGAAAAGCCAGATCTAATACCATGGATTACAATGATTATCGACCACACCTAGAATGGGCAAGCTAATGACATTGTGAAATTATTTCACCAAATGTAACTGGTGGTCATGAAGCATGATATTGTCACTATCATGAGCATTCTCCTAGCATGTGTCCAATTAGTTTGTTTGAAACAAGTCAAGGAAATCTAGGATTACATTTGCATACATGTATTTGAATCATACATTATTGAGGGAAACACCCTTCTAGACCTCTATGCCAAATTCAGTAGCATAGAGCATGCACATAGAGTGTTTGATAAAATTCCTAAAAATATGTGGCCTCATGGACTGCAATTATTGGTGAGTATGCCATAAATGGGCAAAGTGAGAATGCTCTCAAATTCGTTTACCAAATGTAGAAATCATATGTGAAAATTGATCATGTCACCTTTATTAGTGTTTTCTCTACATGCATACATGCAGGGTTTGTTTGATGAAGGCTGTCAATATTTTGATTACATGAGTAGAGATTATGGAATAAAACCCAGCATGGAGCACTATGCCTATATAGTTGACCTTCTAGGACATGTTGGGTGGCTGGAAGAGGCACATAATTTTATTTATAAGATTCCATTACAACCTAATTCTTTTGTGTGGGGATCCTTGCTTGGTTCTTGTAAAATGTATGGAAATATAGAGCTTGGACAAGTTGTGGCTGAACACCTTTTGTGAACTAGAGCCTAAAAACACTGGAAACTATGTGTTGTTGTGAAACATATATGTTGGAGCTGGAATGTGGGATGATGTACTTAAAAATGAGAGATGTGATAAAAGAGGATGGGTTGGAAAAGAGGCCAAGATGCATCTGGGTTGACGTTAACAAAAGAGTGCAAGCATTTGTTGCAAATGACAAATAATGTTCACCTGTGGAAATAAAACATTTGCAACGCTTGACATCCTGGTCGAACATGATAAGAAAGCAGTGCATGTGATTGAAACAAACTTTGCAATTCAAGATGCATAAAGTCAAAGTCACTTAGTTTGTGTTAGTTGGATGAAATTTAAAAAAACAACACAATGGCTAAAAACATTTAATATAATTTGCCTTTAAATTGGACAACATTGCAAGCACACATGTTGAGTGTTTCAGCAACATTGTGTGTCTACTCAGTTAATTTAGCAGCAAAAGCAAGGGAGAGTGTATGGCAAGTGTTGGGAGAAATATAAGATGGAGTTTAGAGGTTAGGTGATGAGACATAAAAGTATGGGTTATCTCATTTTACTTCATATTCTTATGTATTGCACATATCTTTATTCTCTTTGTTACCACATGAAACGATGTGGTAAATTAGCATGTTCTTGTAATGTTAAATGTTATCAAATGCAAGGGGGTGATGCAAAGGAGAGGATTAATAATGGATAGATGTATGTCTAGGATCGTCTTATTCAATAAAATAAAAAGCAACCCAAGGTCAAATTCACACATACATCCAAAAGACATATTGAGTATGCATGGGACACATACAAGCGACTATGGAAGATTGAGCCATCTTAATGTTGATATCTCAAGGATATAAATTCTTACCTATTATTATTTGTGATATTTTGTCTTTGTTTCATTAAAGTGTATTTGTCTTGATGTTTAATCAATTATTATATGTGCTTTTAGGAATTATGTTGCGGAACGATTTCTCGTTGTACTTGTTGGATGCATGATCTTAGGTGACAAGGGCATCAGGGGCATGGTGAAGGCATTATCAAGTTTTTAAAGCACTATGCCTTTTACAAAGGACACATTGAATCTCATTGAATCTCCTTCAACCAAATTGTAGGAGAGAGGGAACCAAAACGCTAACCCATGCAAATGAAGATGGAGTTGGTCCATTAATGTCAGCTAAGAGTTCCTCACAAATGAAAAAATGATCTAGAAGGTTGTGCAACTAGGGTTTTGACAAGCAAGCGAACTAGCTATAGGACCACATAACAATACCAAAGGCACAACATCTTTATTGGGTGATCGCTTCCATGCACATGAGACGTACAAGCAAGAAAATAGTCATTTAATACAGGTTGACCCTATCTCGTGAATTGGAAACAAGCATTCTAGGGTTTACAAGAACCCTATGTACTCTTCTCATGACTTCTCTGTTATCATAAGGTAAATATTTCTCATAATGATGCCAACAACTATGTTGTGATTGATTTGAGCATGTAATAGTCATTAGACATGAGAGAGAGTCGTGAGGAAGTTCAAGAGTTGTGAGGGTAGGTGAAAGGGCATGGTAGGTGAACAATCACCTCACTTCTATAAGTTTACCCTCATGCCTCATTTGAGAGAGGACCTTAGCACTTGAGGCTGGACTAGCATTAGATAACTGATTTTTGCTTGAAGAGATGGAGGCACTCAACTCTTGGCAGCTAGTAGGGTGAGTTGTGGTGAGGCTAGGGTTTTGCTTTGGATAATGGTATGAGCAACCCATGTTGCACTATTGAGATTTGATGGTTTGTACGATAAGTAGTTGAATTTGTAACATTAATAATAAGAATTTATTCACTTTTTCAATTGATTCCCATGCATCTTTATGGTGGTTGTATTGGATATCCTATATTCCTACTATGTTTGTACGTGTGCTTTCATGTGGTGATATGTTAATGAACCGATTCTTGGATTATTGCTTGCATGTTTTCTTTGAGTCCTTTCTTTCTTATTTTACACCATGCTGGTAAATTTTTGTGAATTGATTTGTAATTAACCTCTGGAATGTGCTCGTTCACGCATGTCTGATATGGTTTTAGCTCACTAACCTATCTTGTGGCATGCTTCTTCTTATTTTTTTGATGTTACATTCTTGTATCTTGTCCTGTGGGTTGTTAATGTTGAGCTGATCTCATCCATATTCTCTAGGCATTTCATTCTTGCCATTGTATTGACATCTCCTCATTTGACAACCAAGAGTGAAACCAACATGATGGAAGTCGTGCCTACATACCGGATGGGGCTACTATCCCAAATGGTGTGAGGTATAATTGGGACTGGGAGACGCTATAGCTGTTGGCGGTACATTCCAACCCGTAAACACAACATCAAAAGCCAAGGAACTTATTTGATTCATATGCTACATGAGGAGGTTAAGGCTAGTCTTTATAGTGGTGAATTATGAAACCTACACCAACATTCACTAATTAGTTACATTTCTTGCTATAATTATTATAAAACTAGTGGAGAATGGGGATATTCTTGATGATGTTAGAATTATTCCAATAGCCATTTATCAAATTTTATATATTAGAGGCCCATAATCAATAATTCAAAATAAAAGTAACATTTATAGAGTTTTATAATGAATAAATAATAGATATATTGGTTCGAGATCATTGTTTTAAATCTCTTGATCATAAACCAAGGAATCTCTTTGCTCTTATAGAAGATGGAAAGAGTTAAGTGAGTGTGAGATATTTAGAAGAGGAAATTATGAATATGGTGCAAATGGAGGACATCGTCTTTCAAAATAGTCATTTGTAGAGTGGCACAATACTAAAACTCTACTAAACAATCAGTGTAGTCACTCATGCCATATTCTCAATCAAAATTCAAGCATGGGAGATAGGGGATATTAAAAAAATCCTACGTACAACCTACTCACATTTAGTTGTGTGACTACTACATTTGTCATCATGTGCCTTACCAAGATAAGATCCTCGCAAGATTATTAACGACTCTTTGGGTGCAAAAACCAAGCCTTGCACAATTGTTAGTATCATTGTTAATTCATTGAATTAAAGAAACTTTTAGCAAATTGGATTATGCTTATCATGCTACAAATATTAGAAGAAAATGTGATATTAATAAAAAAATTGATGGTGGCTAATCTCATCAATGGTTTTCACAGTAATATATAGTGTTGCAAAGAAGAGATTAATTTTGCATGGCAAAAGAATAACATTTATCTTATTTTGACTATAGTGTAAATGAAGTACTTGAGAAGAGGGTTGTAACAGAGGTGCAAACACATGTGGAGCTTAAATTGGATGTAGGCAAATGAGTTGCATAATTTATGATCCCTTCAAAAGCAACTAAATACAAAATTGAGTGTTAAACTTGACATAACAAAAAAAATTACAAGGGAGTGTCTCCCTAGTTGTATGTGAACACTAAATTCACACTAAATACTAGTTGTATGCATGGTTAGTAAGTTTTGTTGACAAGAACATGAACTTTTAAAGTATGTCTTGCATGTAAAAGGCTTGTATTATGGTTTGATGGTTTATATTGGATGAAGAAGCTATTTTTCAAGATAGTTGGATAAAGTGGGACCAAGATATAAAATGATCTCATCGAGAATAAAAATAATACAATGGATATATGTTTTATAAGGAGAATAGTCAAGGTTTAATCTTCTCCCCAAAATATGAAAAGCTAAAAAGTGGCTTGACTTCTTCATTATTGAAGATGATTATTAAAAGGGACAAGCAACTAAGGAAATTTAAAGTTATTAACAATGCTACTTATAATGGCCATGGAGACTATTATGGCATCATTTTAAAGAGATCGGTTAAAAGAAAAGGAAAAAATATTGACATTATGTTCAAAAGGGAAATGGGTTGAAAATTGGAGAATCCAAGAATGGCATATCAATTACAACTGTCAATAACCAACATGGTCATTGCAACAATTTTCAAGAGTTGTTAGAAACTTCTAGGAAGACAATCATAATGGCTTAATTACCTCCTAGTCACTAGCAAGGCACTATAAAACAATGAAGGGAGTTCAATGTAAAAGCGAGGTTAACATTTCATCCATCTTGTCATCATATATTTGCAATTTCTTCTCTTTTTTTTACTCTATTTTATTAAGTCTTCTAACTCATATCGTTATCCATGACCAACAATTCCATGCATTTTGTGACCAATTCCTCTTTGTAATCATGTTCAATTTTTAATTTGAAAATATTTGAGCTTCCCATCCCTTAGGGAACCAACGAATCCTTGGAATTATTATTAAAACTTTTGTTCTTAGGCTTGATATATTATGGAATCTATCGTTGAAGAGGATGTGATTTAAATTATTAGATCTGAAATTCTTCTTCTTAATATAATCTCATATCTTCTAAAATATGACTAGTTAAAATATTTGTGTTCTAATTTGATATATTTATATCATGTTAATATACCTCCTATTCTCCTATTTCTTCACCACCTTATTGAAATTGGTTTATCTATAAGAGTCATAAACAAGTTTTCTAAAGTGAGGTTTCCCTTGCAACAACGCATAGAAGAATTTTGTTGAATGTTCCCTCAAATTTAAATAACCTCTCTCATTTTCGATAAAAGTTTTTAATTTTCCATTGGCATACATGCATATATTTCAAGTGTAGTCAAATAATTCATAACAACCTTGTGCAAATAATATATTTCCTCTTATGAGTTGTATTATAAGGCACTTCCAACTTAAAAATGGAAAGGAGATTTTTGACTTTCTAAATCTATTGAAAATGTTTGGTCATCTAACAAGGTAGGAGTCATAAAGGATTTTACTAGAGATCTTGTTAACATTTGATTTTTAAATGGCCAACATTAATAAACAGAATTGTGATGCACATTTATAGACTTTTCAAAGATTATAACTATAGCCCCAAGTTCCAAATATAATATCTTGATTTCTCTCTCTACCCTTGTGTGTGCGTGCTTTAAACATGTTTAGATGAAAGGTTCCATTTTCTGCTATTAATGATGTTTAAGTATGCATATAACATTTTGAGACATAATTTAACATGTTTTGTTATGATTTATGTGTGTTCATTTTTTCCAGAGTTAATATTTTGGGGCATTGGGGATCGCTCAAGCAAATAAATCAATTTCCATTTCAACTTGAAGGAAAAAGAGAGATTGCTAGTACCTAACTATCCCACAATATACACTCACTTAAGAGTGCCACATACATACTCTATTCCCAGGCTTAAATATGTTAATGTATGAGACATGAACATGAATAGAGAAGATTGCAATTATTTTGCTCAACCATCCTAATTAAACTCCATTGACTTTTCTATATACATATACTTATGATGTTTTATGGTTTAAGCTTGTATTTTGGACAACTTCATTTTTGTTGCCATGAAAGATAACAAATTGGTTAATCCATTATGTTCTTGATAAGTATTTCTCTCTTTTTCCATAAAATAAAGTTTAAATGATGATGTGTAAATTTTATCAATTTAAGAGTGTTAAAAAAATATGACAAAATGGAGTGAGAGGTGGGAATGGGTTTGAAGCGTTATATTAAAGATTCTTGTTTCTTTTGCAATCTAATGTAAGATGCGTAGATATAGAAACTTTCGAAGGCATATCCCATGTGAGAAATAAATGGTGTAAAGAGTTATGCAAAGTGGATTCGTAGGTGCATTACATAGAGTTTTGTGTAGTATATAATATATTTCCTTGAGATGGGTTAGTGAAGAAGTTGAAAAAATCAAGGGGATTAAAGTATTCTTAAATGTAAGCTACGAATGGATGAAAACTATGAATGAAGAAACTGGTTTGGGGAAGCTTTACTTGGGAAAGGCTATCAGAAGGATAAGGATATTAACATGCTCAAACTAAACACTTGTTTAGAAGCAAAAATATGATGCAAATGTTTGAAAGTATATACAATTACTTGAGAAGCAAAGTAACATTGCAACAAGGTCAAGAGAGATTATGATCTCAATCACATTGGTTTACATTAACATTGAAAGAAGAGAAAATTAAATGCAAGTCGTATGTCAAGCACACATAGATGCATCATATGCTAAGAAACCAAAAACTTGGTACCATTTACACTTTCCTATTATGCAACTTCAAGACTTATAGTGCAACATTGATAGATCAATTCACCATAAACACCCTTTCAAATTCATTCATAATAGAGATAAATATGTAATTGAAACACATGAATTCATCAAGGCCAATTGGAAATTAAAACAATTATCACAAATATTTAATGTTTTAACTCATACTATATATATATATTATATATATGAAGTTGAAAAAACATTAACAACCCTTGGTTAATTTTCCATGTAAATAAAATAAGATCAAGGTCATGGGACATGTATTCCAAGTTGAATGGTGGGAAAAACATTATAGTGGGCCTCTGTTGTGACTAATTGATGGCTATGAAAATTGGCAAAGGCAAAGAGGCAATAATTGACATTTAATTATAGAAATAAAGGAAAATAGGAGAAAAGGAAGGTGAAGGGACACAAATTTGCATGCAAGGGAAATTAAAGGAAAAATAAGGGAAAATGAAGAAAACAAAGGCATAAATGATAAAAAGACATCAGAGAAATTGTTCACAACTTTTGTCAGTTCAGGTTTGGCCCTCTCCTTTTATTCTCTCATACTCTTGCACACTTAAAGTATTCTTGGAGCACACTTGAAGCATTATAGCATTCACCTGGATTGGAGAAAGAAAGGAAAGGAAATCAAGGGATTGCAAGGGAAAAGTTGGATCAACAACTACAACATGATTACTTTTCAGGTGATAGGTTGCATGTGTGGTTTCCTTGCTAATTTTTTCATTCATGGTATATGTGTGTGGTTCCCTGGTTATGTGTTGTCATTAGCATGGAGATTTTCTTGGATTGATAGTGGTTTCAGCCTTGCCTTTCCATTTCCTAGATAACCATGGTGTTGTGGTTTTCCCACTTATTTTTCTGATTGGTTCTCAGGTTCCCTATGGCTATGGGTTGGAACAAACACTCTGGATCCCTATAACAACTTGGATTGAGTTACTAGTTATTGAAACTTGCAGGTTGGGACAAACACTCTAGAGCCTTGTGGGCTAAGTTACTAGTCATTGGATACGTGTGTTGGAACAAACACTCTAGAGCCCTGAGTTAGTTGTGGGTTGAGTTACTAGTTCCTGGAGCCCTAGACGACCTGAGTATAGATCGAGCTAGTTGATGTTAGTGATTTCTGGATCGTAAAGGTGAAATCACTATGGTTGAGGGTTGAGCTGGTTTGGCCTCTGGAAGCCCTAGATGGTTTAGTGTTGGTTTAAACCTTGTGATCCCACATTCATGCTTGGAATATGGCATGTGGGTGATTGACCAAAAGAGAGATTTGGTTAAGCCCAATATATGGTCGGGTGGTACGTGGAAGTCCCTAACTTGGTTGGCATTTTCATATGTTAATATGAGATATTTTCCTTTTGTGATCTATGAGAATTTGTAGTGAGTATGGTGGTGATATTATCACTGATTTACCATGGTTTTGTATGCTAGTTATATGTTGGTTATATGACATATTCTATCTATGGCTCTTGTCATGTTTTGATAAGTTATTGAATGGTTGATGAATGCATGGGCTAAAAAGTGTTATTGAAACTATCTTGAGAGGGCATTAGACCTTCTTGGTGATTCTCAAATGAAGTTCATGCCCTTATGATTAAAGATGCATTCATGAAATGTAGATTTCATGTTTACCATATGTTTCATGAAATGTCTATAATGGATTAGGCATGTCTAGGTCAAATTATTGATTGATTTTCAATTGATTAGCATTGTCATTACCTTTCATTACATTCTGGAAAGTTATAGGCAATTTTGGGCAATGATCTGGAGGCTTTCCTGAAAAAATAGCTCAGATCTCAGAACCGCTAACACTAAACTAAGGAATTTTGGTCATAACCACACGAAGACAAGCCTATGTGTGCGGTTGGGACCTCATAACTACACTGATGCTATGTTGTTCATGTGGTTGGGGAGTTTCTTTAGTAAAAAGAGTTCTATCTTAGGGATTGACCATCTGGAGTGGTTTGTAGGCTCTTGAGTGGTTTGTAGTGTTACACTGGAAAATACCTCCTCATCAGCTCAGAGAAGAAGACAAAATTGGATTGAAGTAAAAACCCTAATTTACAAACCTATTTACCATGGTAGCACACCCCATAAACTAGAAATTAGTGTGCTAATGCAGTCCAAAAACCTGTAGACCACATTAACCTAGAAAAGCACTCTATGTTACTTCACTAAGGTCACATTAGCTGACTTTCATGAGCTCGTGAAGGCAAACAGGCTTGAAAATTAGGGTTTTACTTTAGTCCAAGTTGGTCTTCTCCTTTGAGCTAATGAGGAGGTTTTTTCCAGTGTAATATATAGTCCCTGAGGGATGTCTATAAGTTTTCGATGTGTCAGCCCCACTTCCATAACCAAATCTTGGAGGTTGTGTCATAACATAGTGACACTTGTCTCATGTTTACCTTGCCGAGCTTGTAGAAATGGGTAAATGTAGGAGGAGACATTTATAGATTGGTATTAGAGCTTCCAGGTTTAAGCACTTATACTAGATGGGCTAAATGTGATTGTTATGCATGCATGTTAGTGGTAAATGTGTTTGTTGTGTGTGCATTGTGATTGCTATGGTTATGCATGCATAGTAGGTTAGACATGCATTGTAAAGGTTATTATTACAGTTTGTATCATCATGATGATGTTGGTATGTTATGATGTTATGATTTTGAGGTGTTGATATGTTGATGTCATTATATACATATATTGTGCTAATCTGGATTGATTGTGCAGACAAGATAACCTCCCCTAAACTTCATAGAGGTACGATTTTGATTATATCTATATTTGGTTTAACTAACATGGCATGTTTGCAGGAGATAGAAGATCAGAGATGACAAGCAGAATGGTGGATTACAGTTCACGAGACTCTCCTTACATATCACTTGAACAACAAGGAGATGGGTACTCTCTTGATATAACAGATACAATAAGAAGTTTGAAGGAAAGAATCATAATTTGTAAGACATACAATAAAAAGCTAATTGAGTCACAGGAAAGGCTTTCCAAAGCTCAGGAAAAGCAAGTAGAAGTTAATGCAATCATCCTTCAGAGTCTTACAAATTTTCAGAAGCAAGGACAACTGAGGATCAGTCATGGACAAAAGGAAAAGACAAATGGGGCATATGCAAGCAGGTCTCAATCAAGATACAGGTTGGACAAAGATGATATTGTCAAAGGTAACAGGCAGGTTAGCACTCACGTATTTTATTCTAGTTTCGGTTTTGAGAGACATCATTTTCATTACCGCCAACATCCTTATAGGAGAAGTGAGAAGTAGTTTTTTCTAGAGGAGTTTAATAAAGCCAAGCCTCCTACTTTTCATGGGGTTGTGAAGAAACTAAATGATGTAGAAGCATGGCTACTTTGGATGAATAATTTCTTTGGATTGCATGATTATTCAAATAATATGAAAGACAAGATAACTATATTTAGTCTCAAGGGAAGAGTAGACATCTGGTGGGAAGATGTGAAGCGTGTCAAAGGCATCAAGATAAAGGAGTTGAGTTTGCATGAGTTTAGAAGAATCTTCAGGAAGTACTTGTTAGAGATATATTATGACGGAAAGGCTAAGGAGTTCTATGAGTTAAAGATAGGGTCTATGACAGATGAAGAATACATGACTAAGTTTTTGTAGCTATTGAGGTATGTGCCTTATCTTAAGTATGATAAGGAAAAAGTCCAAAGGTTCATCAATGGATTGCCTTTAGCATTTAAACATCGGATTGAGTATGATGAGCCTCGGTCATTGGAGGAAGTCATCGAGAAGTTGAAGAATTATTATGAGTAGTCTAAGCACAAGTCTGATCCTAAGCAAGATTGGAAAAGTAATGAGAAGACGAAAGGAAAGTAGGTTAAGAAGTGAGGAATACCTCATGATGCAGGTCATAAGGAGAATGTGGCACCTTATAAGAAGTTCAATGCAACTGACAGAGGACATGGGTCTTAGCTTGAGGACTAGAACAAGGGTTATGGAAGGAAGCCTTTGTAGTGTTGGACTTGTGGTGGAGAGCATCGCAGGAGATATTTTCCATTGAATTAGGGTGGAAGACCTCAAATTTATAGTGCTCAGGAGGCATAGATAGTTGGAGATGTTGTGCATAGTATTCCTTAGATCTATGCAATAGTGGATAACATGCAGGTTTATCATCAAGCATCCATTATTGAGATTGAAGGTAAGCTTTTTGATCAAGTTATTTCCATTTTTATTGATATTGGATATAACTATAGTTATATCAATCCTGACCTGGAGGATAAGTGTTGATTGAATAAAGAAGTTCATGCAGAATCTTGGTTGGTGAAGTTGGCTACAAGGACCAAGAGAAGAGTTCATTGTTGGGTGAGATCTTGTGCAAATGAGTTGAATCGTATGCCTACATCAGCACATCTAAATGTGCTTCCTTTGGGATCATACAATATGCTTTTGGGCATGGTTTGGTTATTCATTCATATGACTAAGGTAGATTGTTATGTCAAGGCCATTGAGTTCCTAGATGATGACGGGGAAAGAAGAAGATGACATCATTAAGAACGGTTACAACTATGAGGGAAAAGCGCAATTGGAAAAAGGGAAATGTATTGTTTCCAATTCATATTTTTAGTAACAAAGGGAAGGATATTGATGATGATAAAGCCCCGAAGATGTATCCTATTTTGTATCATTTTTAGAATGTGTTTACTATAGAGATTTCAGAGTTTCCTCCTCATAGGGAAGTGGAATTTTCTATTGAGTTTATGCCAAGATCAACACCAACATCTATGGCATTGTACATGATGAGCACTCCAGAGTTAGTGGAATTGAAGTTGCAGCTTAAGGAAATGCCTGATAAAGGATACATAAGGCCAAGTGTGTCACCTTCGGTTGCACCAGTATTGTTTGTAAAGAAGAAGGATGATACTATCATATTGTGCATTGATTACATGCATTTGAATAAGGTGGCTATTAAGAAAAAGTATCCATTCATTAGGTGCACATCAAGGAAGAATATATTTACAAGGCTGTATTCTGTACAAGGTATGGACATTATGAGTTTTTGGTGGTTCCATTTGGTCTTACTAATGCTCCAGCGTATTTCATGTGTTTGATGAACAATGTTTTCCATCCTTATGTAGACAAGTTTGTGGTAGTGTTTATTGATGATATATTGATATATTATAAGAATGAGGAAGAGAAGGCAAAGCACCTGGCATTAGTGTTGAGATTGTTGAGAGAGCATCAATTATATGCCAAGCTTAGTAAGTATAGTTTCTTTCAGATTGAAGTTTACTACTTGGGACATGTTGTTTCTAAGGAGGGGATATATGTGGACCCGAAAAATATTAATGCTATCATGGAGTGGCCAACTCCTAGGAATATGGATGAGGTCAAAACATTCAGGGACTAGTAGGTTATTACAGGCAGTTCATCAGGAACTTATCACAGATTGGCTATCCTATTACATCTATGCAGAGAAAAGGGTAGAAGTTTGAATGGATAGAGGAGTGTGAAACTAACTTTTTTCAATTGAAGCATTTGCTTACAAATGCTCCAATTTTTAATATTACAGATCTTGAGAAGGAGTTTGTAGTCTGTACAGATGCTTACAAGGAAGGACTTGGTGGGGTCCTGATGCAGGAAGGGCAGGTGGTATGCTATTAGTTAAGGAAGTTGAATGAGCATGAGAAGAACTATGTGACACGTGATCTTGAGTTGGTAGCTATCATTCATGCATTGAAGATGTGGAGACATTATCTTCTTGGAAGGAGGTTTATTTTAATGAGTGATCATAGTGGACTGAGATACTTCTTTGACCAACCCAATTTGAATGCCAGGCAAGCTAGATAATTGGCTACCCTAAGTGGGTTTGGCTTCAAGGTTAGGTACATCAAGGGCAAGGACAACAAAGTTGCATACGCTCTTCATAGGAGAGTGAAGGTGAATCAAATTTCAACTCTGAGTTCATATGAAACATGTTTACAGGAGCAGATCTTATATGCAGGGTAGCATGATGACATGTACCAATAGCTGAAGCAGATATTGCAACAGTAGGGTGAAAGTGACAGGGATGAGGAGTATCACCTCACGATAGATGGCTTAGTGAGATTCAAGAACATGATCTATGTGCCAGATAGCAATGAGCTCAAGAAGCTTATTTTGAGGGAGTTACATGTCAAGCCATGTTCAGGTCACCTAAGATATCAAAAATCTTTGACAACAATCAAGAAGTTATATCATTTGCAAAACTTAAAGAAAGAGGTGGTTGACTTTGTTGCGAGTTGTTTAGATTTCCAACAGGTGAAAGCAGAATGTAAGCATCCATCTGGTTTGTTGCAGCCTATTCCAATTCCACAATGTAAATGATCTGAAATGTTGGGAAAACTTGCTAATGTTATGCAAGCTCCCTCATCAGTATTAAAAATATGTGCTTAGGATCGTCTCATATTAACTAAATTGTGAAGGATTATGTGTCAAGTATCAAGTGTCTTTTATGAACAATCCATGAGATTAATTAGCTGTTTAAAACACATATGCAACAAGTAAATTACAAAGAAATAAAACATAGAAAACTCATAACATAAAGTTGATAAAGGAGTTCACCCGTCCTGGGCTACATTTCCTTGGACCTAATTCAATGGCTAGGCCCTCTTTGGATTAATGGTCAATTATCTGATTACATGCACCTACAGTGTACCAATGGCTTTGACACCTACTCCATTGGATTTATAAGCCCCAAAAACCCAAAAAATGACATTCCAAGCTCTGTAATTGGACTTCAGATGATCTAGGCTTGACATCCTCTCCTAGTGGCCCTAAGCTTCCTTAAACTTCAACATAGAAAAATCACGTATATAAGTACATTTCTGTTATGAAACCAGCTCACAAAAAGATAGAAAAGATAAATCAATGCCTTAGAAATAAACCTCTTCGAGGAGGCAACCTCTACATTACACAAATGAACAATTCTTGGATGATTCAAATGAAAAAACCTCATTTCTATATATAGGAGTCTATGGGGTCACAATATAGCCAAGCCGACCTAACAATAATAATATAAAGGCACAAAAATAACAATAGAGAGATTCTATGGGGTGCGGTTGGGCCTACTGACTACACCACACCCGCAGCCGTACAGTATCGGGTGGCTTCATGAAGGACGAGATCTCAAAGTTCGCTAGCAGTGCCGCCTTCCCTACAACATCAAGACTTTCACAGACGAGGTATTGTGTGATGTTACACCTCTGGATGTTTGTGATGTACTATTAGGCTAGCCATACTTGTGGAGGCGACATGCTGTGTATGAGTCAAGGCCTCGTGCTGTCATTTTTTCTTTGGATAATTCATTATACAGGATACCGGAGGTAGCCCCACCTACCGCCGCCTCTTTGATCATTGCTAAAAAAGGCAGCAAGCTCATATCACAGACTAGGAAATTTATTTCCTGTCTGGTTCACCCCCAAAGTAAGGGGAAGATCGTTGCTACATCCATGACCCCCGCAAAGGGTTCCTCCACGCAGCAGTAGCAGCAAAGGGATATGATCATGACAGAACACAGGAACAACTTCTCCTCATGCACATGGGTACCACATAAGTTTCAGGTGGGCAACAAAGTCTGGTTGCATTGACAGAAAGAACACCTTACCAGAACCCATTAGAAGCTCAGACCGCTCTGACATGGTCCTTACACTAGTACCAAGGCTACAGGAAACAATTCTTTGGCGCACATCATTCCTCCATTCCTTCGCCTACACCAAGTGTTCAATGTGGACCGTTGTCGACCATGCTTCCCACCATCACTGGACACATCAGAGATTGCAGGACAAGTTCAGCAGATGGAGGAACTCAACGCATGGGGCCATTGCTTCTTAAGGGGGAGGAATGATCCAGGTGGTATTGGTGGCACCCACTAATTCCTTTGGACCCTCTATGCTTCGTGCAGTTTTTTTCAGTTACCTTAATTATAGCACAATTTACTATTTTTAGTAGTTTTTCGGGTCCTAAACTTCCGGAGCCGTTTTGAGGCACTAAGCGACGTTTTTTTGGGAAATCTACCACCAGCGATATTTCTGACTAAAAAACATCTTTTCCGTCGTAGTCCTCAGAGAGATCTTTCCAACGAGCTATCATGCACGTTAAACGGAGATAAGACGACCAATTCGCGACCTCGAGAAGTTGATGTACCAACTTACCCAAAAACGAGGCCCACAAGTTGGCGTTTCATCTTCCAGGGTTAGGTTTTGGAATGTGAAGGGTTTTTCCATTGTTTCTCAACAATAAATAGGCCTTCGAGCCTCATTGTAACACAGTTTAAAGACATGTAGCCACACATCTCTTCTCAGAGATAAGCTACCATCGCCCTAGCTGGTTTATTTCTATATCCGGTTGTAAGCATATTTCAATATTTTCCATTAATGAAATGAATTATTATTTCCGCTGCATCTTTGTGTATATGGTTATCTCTGTGTTTTATTGCGTTCCTGTTTAAATCGAGATCAAATTATGAATTTGATTGTTTGAAGACTGCATAGTCAATGTGATATGAAATTCTAGATTGATTTCACAACATATGAGTAGATACTCATAAATAATATATTTAGATGGCTATAGTTGTTTTTTAATATTATGAGAACATGCGTATGGTGATTGTCAATTTAGTGGGTCTGAGAGTTGATACAATGATTAATAAGACATGAATTGTCTTTTTATGTTAATGACATGATCCTGAATGGTAAATATAAGGCGTTATTAGCTACAATGAGAAATTTTATGTTGTTTGAGGACGAGAAATAGTACTTGTAGGGTTTCAACCTTGCAACAACGGAAATTCATGAGTATGTTAAGGATAAGGGAACTAGGCATACGAGGAAGCTACAAGCATATTCCTAATAGAGTTGTTCTTTTTTAGGAAAACAAAGTGAGACACTAGAGCAACTGTAATACTCACACCAAATAGGTGAAGGAAATATGTTTTCCAGCAGATAAACTACTAAAATAAAACCTTTAAGAATAGAAATAGGGAGAAAAATATTTCATTTACTTCAGTACCAAAAATTGTTGAAGAATAATAGAATTAACAAAACAAAGATTACAAATCGGGAAAATATGTGTGCAACTGGTAGCGAGACAAATCACACATTAATTCAACAATTGAAAAGAAATGGGAGACAAATTAAAACAAGTATATGCACATTTCACATTTCATAAAACTTCATTACAGTAATAAAAATCAGGAACCCAATCTGTGTGAAATAAATTACACCAAGAAATCAATTATTGAGAAAACACATGCCTTAAATAATACAATTGACACAAATATCAGAAAGATAAAACATCAGTAATTCTATTACATCAAGTGGGAATCTAACTACACAACCAAGTAACTAGAGGTTTAAGCCTCGGTAATTATGGTTCATAAAGTTATAAATTTAGAATCACAATGGCACATATACTTGTATCCGAATAAGGGATTAGGAGAAGAATTCCCAGATTGAATTCCCTCAATCCTCATATAGACTCACTTGCTTATCATAGAAATAATCCCCAACAACACCAACGAATAACAAAGTTTGGAATGGGTCACAGAATTTAACTAATGCTGGGAGAATCATGGTAACCGACTATTGTCTAGGTAAATCCTCTCTGCAGACAGAGATGGTCCCTCTAGCCCAATGAGTGGGTCTAGAATCCGAAGTGAAAATATACTAGTTACTTTCCTAATTTGCAATCGAAACGAGAGATGAAGAATATGGCCTACCTCATTCTGATGCTATCTCGATCTCCTTTGCCGAAGACCTTGAATCACTTGCATCACAAGCTTGTTCCTGTTGCTCTCAGCATTTATGTGCTTGCACAAGGGATTAAGACACAACAAGAAATGAAAATACAAATAGCATATTCAAAAGCAACCTACTTAACTGATCAAGGAATGTTAAGCTGAATGATACATGAGAATACACATTTAGGGAAAATGAACCAGGAGTTGTATATTAATAGAAAATAAAGGGAAGCATACAACGAAGCCTTGATGTTGATAGGATCTCCTTGAAATGCATATCCAAGTCTAATATAAGCTCACCAAGCACTCCTTATCCAAGTCAAATGAGTAGCATATACCCACAATATTAGCATAAGGGTGCAAATAGACATAGACCAACCTAGTCTCCAACCTGACCAACCATTTGGGAATGGAACAGGATGAATACATAGGATGGGAAAGGGAGCTAGGATCTTTCCAAAGGTAGGAGTAGGCCCTCATCTCAAGGAGGTATCTCATAGGGATAAGACTAAGAGGCCAAGTTGGGAGAATTTGACCTTGTGTATGTCGAACAACCTCCAGCTCATCGCTTTGGAATCTTCTAGATCATGAAACTTCTCATCCTCTTTGGGAAAATTCCCTTTTTGGGACCATTGCTAGTATATGAGAAAATAGATAAATGTCATCACGGGTCTGGTATAGTGCAACACATGAGCATCATAGCTTTTAGCCTCATAAGAGTGATGATTCTCAAAAATTAGGGTTTAAGAGTTATTTCCTTCAGGGGAAGCTCAAGGAATTTTGAAATCAATGTCTTAAGAAGGATCTAAACTACGTATATGAATGATTACACTGCATTATGGTCATGTTTCGAGTACTTCAGGGTATGTCACAGGGAAGGGTAGGAGGTGTGACAAAATATTGTGTAACAAATGTGCCCTAAAGCATGAAGGCAGAATGGGGAGTGATGGATGAGATGCTTTACAAGCTTTTGCAAGGAGAAGGGAAAACACTATCAAGAGACATACAAATAAAGGATGCATATACATATACATATCTAATGTCAAACATGAATCCACAGTATGGACACAGTCATCCGGATAGAAAGGACTATGTGAAAACATCCATGGCATGGGTACAACCATCTAATACACAATGATCATCTATAATCTAAGATCCAAGGCATGGATGCAGCCATCGGGTATATAAGGATCATCATCATAAATATAAAGTCCCACGGTATGGTCACAGCCATTTGTATAGGATAAACATGTGTACAATCATGAATAATACATAACTCTACCTAGCCTAAGTCATATCAGACAAGCCTCAGGGTCTTGCGCTCCATCCCAACTTGATCAAGGTATGAATTCTAACATGCGAATGAATGTGCCGAACTCAAACATGCTAGAAAACCACCTGATTACCAGCCATTTATGTGGACTATTAACAGGCATGAGAGGAACCACCCATAATGACAATGGCCCTAAAGGTACGACAACTGAAGTCGAACACTCTTGCAATCATCCAATCGAAGGTGAATGATGAAGACCTATTGTCGAATGTGAAGAACTTGCCATTAAGGCATGCAAGATCTAAGGTACTGAAAGGGAGTCTCTAAGTCATCTTCCTGGATAATGAGCTGAAGTCAACAGGAAGTGACTCATCGAAGGAGGGTCATAATGAATCCCCCATCATCGACACGAAACAAGGAATAGAGTGGAATGAAGTGGGTAGGATCCAAGACTGTAGAAAAGAGTCAGACAATGTATAGGTAATAAACTATAGATAAGACTTCTCTTGAACATATCGGTGACACAACTCCTAAGTGTGGCAACATTTGACTCAATATAGGACCAAGGGTCATAATGACAAAGTCGAATAATAAAATGCGAGGAAAAATGGATTACCCAAACTCGGAAGGACAAGTTATTAAGTGAGGATGTCCCAAACCCGACACGAGAAACATATGAGTGTCATGTTCAAGAGCGACATGCTTCCTATAGAAGAGATGTTCCACCTTCATTCCCCCCCCACCCCCCCCAACCCACTATTTCTAGTGAGTGCCTCTTTATTTTTACACAAGCTTGAGGAGGATACCATATGCTTATGATATAAGTCTATCCATTGGATGAATCCATCCCAGTAAGTTTTACGAGTCCTAGGAAGGAGAAACTCGTGCTCATCATGGTGACAAGTCTTTCGTCGTTTATTTTTTACGATTCTGACAGAAGAGTAACTTGGTGTCTTTTCATATTTAGAAATTTTGAAAAAGAGGAAAAATAATACTCCATCATGTCCCTTTTTGTAATTTGCCTCTCGAATCCAAAAATGTAGAAAACAATATTTGAGAGAGCCTCTCGAACAAATTGACCAGGGTGTTCCCTTTTCGTAGATAGTCTATCTCAGATTGGAAAAGGGTTAAACTTATACTAAGTAGATTTCATTTCATTTACTTTTACAAGTTTTGAAATGAAAATTACTCATAAATGTTTTCATTTTTCAAGAGTTAGAAAAGAGCTGAAAGGGGACTCCACCTAGAGGAACACGTGGTATAAAAGGATAGCAATTGCTTCTAGTGATGATGGAACTACTCAAAACATGTAATGGTCAAGAGGTTCGCTAATAAGACCACTCATCACAGATGTTCCTCAGGCACAGGTAAAACAACCAAGTGAAAGCATATGATCAGCAAAAGAGATGGTGACATTGGAATGAAAAAACAAAGGCTCATCTAACAAAAATCGACTGACAAAAATAGAAATCGCGAGATGTAAAGTGGGAATGGTTTCATTTTTACACAAGCTCAAAACATGGGAAACTATGCTTGGGTATGCCTGAAGATGGATTTTTTTTAACAATCTTGAAACATGAGAAAAAACTATGGTTGGATTTGATTTCATTTTTACACAAGGTTGAAATGGAAACAAACTATGCTTAGATTTGGTTTCATTCTTACAAAATCTTGAAACATAGATAAACTATGCTTGAGATAAGCTTGCATGCCCCCATCATAATGACTCAATTCGAGGTACATGCCCCCCAAGCTTCATGTCATTCACCTAAGTAGACTACTGGTTACTAACAGGTAGATGGAATGAAGGTTTACTTACGAGATCAAATGAAAGACTCAACTAGGATTTTACAAGATCTAATCAAAGATTCAAATTGGAAGGAGATTTATTTCATTTTTTTAATGAGCTTGACATAGTAAAAGAACCATGCTCATGACACCTTAATTCTGTTTTTATCGATCTTGGCACAGGTAAAGGAACCATGCTCGTAGATACCTATTTCATTTTTTAAAGAGGTTGACATAGTAAAAGAACTATCCTCATGGCCCTCGTTTCATTTTTTAATGAGCTTGACACAAGACAAGGAACTCTTCTCCATGTCCTTTATCACAACACAAAATAGGCCATGGCTTTGAAGAGGTTCTCATCATATGGGAGAACCTCTTCTCAGGAAGGGATACATATCCAGGGATTCAAATGAAAAATCAGGCTCCAATTCCCCCTAGTACATTGCATACTACATCAGCTACTAGTTCATCAGTAGATGCGGGCATGGAATAGGGGACCATGTAATTAACTTGTGGTGGGGGTGATATGGATTGCATATAAGAACCATTTAGGGATGATGGTTAAGTGGGATTTTATTCAGGACCAATGAATGTAAGCTGATCAATGATCACAATGCTTCCTTCATGCGAGAAACACATTACTCGAAAGAGGGAAGAAACAAGAGCTCCCATGACATAAACATAGTCACGGCCAAGGAGTATATTAAAATCCAACAGGTCTTGGAAAAGAATAGAATCTATATAGACAGTCTTTCCTCCCAAAGTAATAGGGAAATTAGTAAGGATCCCTAACGGTTGACTGGTTCCTTTGCTAAAAGATAACAGATTCTGGGTGACAGGGACAAGCTGGGGAGAATCTAAGGCATGCCAAGTAGTTGAGGACAAGATTCTAATAGATGTGCTCTCATCTATGATTGTGCTAGGTATGGCCATATGGTAAGCATGTATGATAATATAGAAAGACACATAATTCTGGAGATGATATCTTGCCAGTCGACTCCAATCAAAAGAGGTGACTAAACTACTTCGAGGGGGTGTTGTAGGAATGTGAGAACTACCCTCTTACTCTATAGGAATAGGATAACTGCTCTAATGCACCTCAAAAGTGGGAGGATTTCCATCTAGTTCATTTGAAATTGAAGAAACCATAGGAACCTGAGCATTACGAGGTTCACTCTCTACGCAAAAGGTACGGTTAGCTGAAGGTGGAGTAATATCTACCATTTTCTCAACCAATGGTTGGTTGAGAATGGACTCATGAGACTCACTTCTAGATAGATCGATGTTGACCAAATATGACTTTTTATCAATCACTAGATCAAATAGCAAAGGAGTAGGGAAAAGCTTTCGATACCCCGCCGAAAGATGAGTTTGAGAAGTTGTAATTTTTTCCAACTCTTTAGAAGCTTCATCTATAAAAGGACAAAGGTGAATGGGATGATTACCTTCACACAAATTATAGGGAAATTGGACTTTTCCCTTTTTCCCATGAGCTTTGTTGTTACTAGGTGAAGGTTTATCACCAACATGATCTGTAGAGGCTGATGACAAAGGTTGATGTGAACTTTTGGACCACTCTTCTAAGACCTTGGTAGTACTAGGACAATTCTAAAGAAGGTGGTCACCCTTACATAACATGCAAGTGAATTTTACTTTCCGATGTTGGTTGGAAGATTTTTGTTCATTAGTTGCATCTGTAGCAATGAATGCTTGGTTTCCCCTTTCTTATTTGGCTTCTTCTTCTTCCTCCTCTTCTTCTTCTTCTTAGCTTCCTGGTTACTAAAATTCAGACTTTCATGAGGCGAAGACGATGAACGAGGTGAAGAAATACACGAAGAAGCTGAGGGGGAAACTTTAAGATCAACATGAAGTTGATGTTTGTTAGGTGTAGGAGAAGTTGGTTGGAAAGTAGTTTGGACACTCGGAACCACCGAGGTAAAAAAACAACCAAACTGGCAGACCAATGGTCAATCCAGGAAGGGACAACGTTTTCATATAAGGAGCACCAGTATTTCCAAACTAAGGAAAAGGACTAAGATTCCCATCATAGGGGTTTCCTTGACTGGTAAACTTAGAAAATGTTTCCATTAGTATCAACCTAAGATCTACTAAGGAGTATTTCCACATGAAGGATGTCGTTCCGTGGTCAGTTAATTTAGATTTTGAAATGAAAACTTTGAATTTTCATTTTTTAAGAGTCAAGAAAAGGACAAAAAGGTGACTATAGTCACTTTCATTGGCTTAACGAGTTTGAAGGGACAAGTACTTGATGATCATTTCAAATTTAATGAGTCAAAATAGATCGAAATGACTACTCAGATACTTCAGGCAAATGGGATTACCAAGTAACCATGAACTGCAATATACACCTTAGCAACTAAATATATTAAGGATTTTATATACGTGCAAGAAATCTACCTAAGTGTTGTTTTCGACATATCACGTTTACAGGGAGGTAGACACAGCTTCCTATGGATAAAGGTTTTCAACCTATGAGGGCCTCCATTTATATACGCGATGGTATGAGGAACACAAGTTTGTGCTAGCACTGTCTAATGCAAGAGTATTGCAAATGACAACTGCTATGTTTTTTAGGCGATGGAACACGTCTCTAGCCTAGACCACTAGGTATGAATGTTAATTTTTGAAATGCTTCTTAGATTAATTAATAGATTTTAAAGTTGATCTTCAATTATGTCTTAGTTTGGGCTCAAAGCAATGTCACTTGAATGCCTATTATGCAACTATATGAGAAAAGGAAAAATTTTCATTTCTATGAAAGCTAGAATAAACAGAAGGAATTTCAATCAATAATACATAAAACAAAATTCATCATGCAAAATGCCTTCCCCTGACTTTCACTTTCATCTTCCAAATGCAATGCCAAGAGTAAAAAAAAAATCACTTTTCACTATCTTCCATGCAACTTTTTCGAAAGAAAAATGGTTTTACTTTACAAATATGCACTTATAGGAATTATGCTTTTCTTTTCATTTTGAATGATTTGATGCACCTAATACAATTTTTAACTTTCAATCACTGAAAAAGGTGATCCGTTTTCAATGATGAATCTCAAAAAATAACTTTTCAATGCAACTAATCTAATGCATTTTTACAAAAAGTAAAATTTGAAATACAAGTTAAAACAAATGCAAAACAATGTTTACAATGATTTCCACAGAAAACAACAGTTAATCAGTTAGCAAAAAAGCATCTCAATGACACCAACAAGCGGCAAGTGATGACCAATTTACTAGAAACCCTAGAACTCAATCAGATTTCACTTCAAATCCAATGAGACAAATTTTGCAAATTAATCAAGAAAATCAACCAAAAACACCATAAACACTGGAAAATCATTGATAGAGGATAGAAAGAGTGAAAATAAGAAGAAAAACCCTATTTTCCCTTATACTGTGGCATCATCGTGCCTGTCATAGGCAAGAAAGCGATAATTTCAACTATACTAAAAGAAGTAGCAATGTTATCGCGATTATCAGGATGAAAACCACGATGGGCGAGAAAAATGAAGAAAAAATAAGAAATCTTCAAGACCAGACAAAAAATAAATATCCTCAAGAAATCACCAGCAAGTGAAAATAGTTACATAAAACCAAACAAGCTAGAAAACTGACGGTTTCTCAAAATCAACACAAAAGCAGGATGGAGGATTGAATGGAAAGGGTTATAGCTTCCCCAATAGAGTTTCCATTTTGTTGTCTAGGTAAATCATCTCTATGAATAGAGATGATCCGTCTAACCCAATGAGTGGGTCTAATCACTGAAGTGACAACCTACTAGACACTCTCCTAAGTTGCAATCGAAATGAGAGATGAAGAAGATGGCCTACCTCATTCTGGTGCTATCTCAATCTCCTTTGTTGAAAACCTTGAATCACTTGTGTCACGGGCTTGCTCTTGCTATTCTCAGCATTTATGAACCTAGACAAGGGATCAAGACACAAGAAGGCATGCAAATACAAATAGCATATTCAAAACAAAACCTACTTAATTTATAAAGGAATGTTAAGATGAATGATACATGAGAATTCACATTTAGGGAAAATGAACTAGCAATTGTATATTAATAGAAAATGAAGGGAAGCATACAAGCAAGTCTTGATGTTGATAGGATCTCCTCAAAATGAATATCTAAGTCAAAGCTAAGCTCTCCAAGCACTCCTTATCCAATCCAAATGAGTAGCATATAAGTACAATCTTAGCATAATGGTGCAAATAGACATAGACCAACCCAGTCTCCAACCTAACCAACCATTTGGGAATGGAAGAGGATGAATATATAGGTTGGGAAAGGGAGTTAGGATCTCTCCAAAGATAGGAGTAGGCCCTCATCTCAAGGAGGTAGCTATGTTGGGAGAATTCGACCTCATCTATGTTGAACAACCTCCAACTCGCCGCTCTAGAAGCTTCTAGATCACAAAGCTTCTCATCCTCTTTAGGAAAATTGCCTTTGTGACATCATCGTGGGTATATGAACAAACAAAGCAACGCAATTCCAGGTCTAGTGTAGTGCAACAAGTAACCATTGTGGTTTTTAATGTCATAAGAGGATGATTCTAAAATTAGGGTTTAAGAGCTATTTCCTTTAGGGGAAGCCCAAGTTATTTTCCAATCAATGTCTTAAGAGGATCTGAAGTGAATATATGAATGTGTACATTGCATTATGGTCATGTTTCAGGCACTTCAACATATGTCACAGGGAAGTGCAAGAGGTGTGAAAAAATATTGTGTAACATCGACCTCGATGAGAGTAAAGTCGGAGGTAAGTGAGGACCATTCTAGTGACTTCCTGAGAAAACATAGTGCTTCAAGAAAACAATTTTGTACCTACAAGACATGGGAACACAGTATAAGTAATTAACATTATGAAATCAAGTGAGCAAAGTAATAAAAGAAATATAGGGGGAGTGGATGCATACTTGAAACAATAACCATTGCTGGTCTCCAATCTACAACTAATCAAGGAATAATATGCTCATGTGCGGTATAACTTGTAGGATCCATAAAAAAGAAGAAAAAAAAGAGAATGAGAAACATATCTTGAAATGAATTGAGGTGACAAAGCAAGAGGACTAGCATGACCTTTATGAATATTGCATGTCACTCTACAGAAAATAATGAGAATTTTGTAGCTTACCTTATATTGTTATCTCTAATCTTCCAACTAGTACTATTGCTCAAATGCTTGGGTTAACCATTACTACCACCTATACCAGAAAAGTTACAATGAAAGCAAAGAAGTTAAAAACCTTTGTCAGGGTTATTAATAGCATTAGAAATTTTAGAGAAGATAGAAACAAAAATAAAGAAAATAACTTGAATTGTGAATGGATGATTGGGTCGAGGAGATGGGTCCTTTGTACGAGCTATGCTAGAAAATGAACCAGCAGAAAACCAAAGCTAATAATCTTATCATTAAATGATGGACAGAAACTGATATTGTGTGAGTAATGTAACTGAGATCATAAGAATCTAAAAGTAAGCATGAACACCCAAATGGGGAGGGCTTTCTTGAAAGACAATTAAATCAGAAACCCAAGATTCTAGAAGTGGACCTAGAATTTTTGTCCAAGTGTTGAGGCCATGACATCGATGGGTTGTGATCTTGACGATTCCTATAAAAAAGATAGGGAAAAACAAGCTTAGTCAACCTCAAATAGAGATGAGCACAGAGTCAGTGAAAGACAGGCAAAAACAAAATCATAAAATGCAACCACTAACAAATTATTAGTAACCTTAAAGGAAATATTTTCCCCAAGTGGCATCATACTTGTAGATGGTATACCCAGCATACTGTCATTGACACTGGAAACAAACACTGGATAATGTGAAAATATTAGGGAAATGATTCACAAAGAAACCATAGAGGAAGGGGAGTGAATCAACCCATAAGAATCAAATAAATTTTGTGCAAGAACGCCTGGAGCAAAAAATGGTGGAGGCATGTAGATTTCGTCTATGTTCATGACCTTTGTGCATCCATAGAAGGACAAATGCCAAATATTGACAGAAAGTGCTGGGGTGATGCCACACGAAAGGGCACAATGACTGAAAAATTAGGCTTCAAAAGGTTTTAGAGTTACAAAGACTAATCATGATCCTTGATGGCCATCTCTCTATCCCAACCATTCAATTGCTGCTACGACAATCACATGGCCTCCATGTGATGGAGGCAGACATGGAGAATTCTAATTGTGTGGTTAATATCCCAAGTAGGAGTGGCACAACCAATATTGGAATTGGTGAAGAGGTTATGAGAATCGTACAACTTTAGAACATAGGCACTACATCGAATTTTATTGCATAGTCAAGCAGTAAACAAATATATATCATAAGGTATTACATAGCTGTTAAGATGTGTGTTCCAGAACAACAAAGAGAATGAAATAATATTGCCACTGCAACCATTATAGCATATAACCTTTAATTGGCTAAGAGGGTATTTCCACCATACTTATTCAATGTCTATATTATACCTAGAATTAAGAAGAATCTCCTAAGTGAGGAGTGAGTGAAGGTAACTTTCTAGGGATTAATGTAATAAGGTATACCTTGTAACATGCCCATGTGATAAATGTGATAATGCATACTTGTAATATGCTCATGGAATAGAAGTGCAAGAAGATATATCTTTGAACTAGGCCTTATGTTGTTCATTGTAGAATAATAAGGGAATACATGGTGACAATAGTACTAGTGCTATAAACACATATAGGCAAAAAAAAATTGTTTTCCTTGTACTGTACGAGTAGGGTTATGACATAATGTTTCTCATTGCTTGGCCATCAACCATGGAAGGTTAGTGGGTGTTGAGAAAAACATGTTTGCACATTTCGATCTGATAAGCATTTAGTGCTTTCGTCAAATAACGAGCCTAAAGTATGTGACATTTCACATTTTTTGTAGCTCCATTTATTGCCATTTCCCTATGAGGAATGCGCCAAAGGTTGTGTAGTGCCGACAAGTGCAAAGTGGTCCCGTCAATTGGTAGGGTATGGAAGACATAAATCCTTCATGTCATGTGTAGTTTTTTCATTTCCATCAGCTAATTGTGGAAGTAATGAAAGCTTGCAAGTGTTCATGAGTGTTGGATAATCTTGTTTACAAAGAAGCTTGACAAACAGAACATTTCACTACAATTAAAGTTTTTTACCACCATCACCTCCTAGTTCTATTCACCACCTTGAATTAAAACAAAGAAAGCAAAAGTGATTACGGGGAGCCAAGAGACCTAGTGTCTTTTGTTTTTGGGCCCTTGGTCATAACATTGGTCCTATCGACCATTTCGCTTAACACTCATGTACTAGAGAATTTAAGTGCAAGTGATATTATTGGCATCACAAATGAAGAAATTGAAATGTGGAAGATCCCTTTTATAAAAAAAGATCGACTTGCTTTCCCATTGTTTTTGGTTGGTGCTCACCAATAAATTTTACCTTGCAATTTTGTTTTCCATTGTTTTTTATTGGTACGCTAGCCACTTAACACACAATTTAATACAGTGGGAGAATCCTCGACATTTACAATGTATATTATAGCATTCCATATTTAATCTCAATGAAATGTAATTTGTTTTCTTATGAGTATAGCTTAGGACTTAAAAGGTTAATGGATCATCTTCCTTTTTGAAATTAAAATGATGCAATATAAATATAAATATTTGTTTCAATTTAATGATGTGTAATTTTATTAATTAAAAAACTACAATACATCAACTTAAATTAAATATATTTATTATTTTGATTATGTTTTTAATTCAATAAATAATGTTTTATTCTTATTTTTTTAATTTAAAATGTATGAGGAAGTTATTTTTTTAGCCGGAATCTATTTATGTATTATTTCAAAAAATTTAATAATAGGAATGTTTGAATAGTATTTTGAATGGTAGAAACAGATTCATCAGCCTCAAAAACATCTATCTAACACTCAAAATCTTAAAACGTAATAACCCAAGTTTTCACTATTTTCTAAACAAAATTGTAACCTCATTACACTACCATTTTTATTTTATAATCACATCACTCCTTCATATAATTTAAAATATAAGCATTTTATAATCACTACATTTTACACGACAACGTCATCCGGATCCTAAACTGAAAGAGAGTGTTGGAGGCAATCACAAATGAGAAAACACGCTTGTTAATCACAACTTCATTTATGTCCTATCAACGCTTTGCTTTTCACAAAAAAAAATAAAACAATTATCGTAATGCTTTTTAAACTGAGAAACACACATCCGTTCAACCCTGTAATTAAGGAAATGCAACTTAATCATCCTCAGAATTGCATGCATCTAATTTTTTTAACTTTCTTGAGACTTGGAGTGAGAAAAACTGATGGTGGATTGGTTGATATAGCGATATGCTTGGTGGCATCTTATCCTTTTTCCGGATTTGATTGCTACACAGCATGACATGACGATCAGTTTGATTTCCATGTAGGAACCCCATTGTCGTTGCTTATTTCCATGTAGGAACTGTCGATGATCACCCACCATATTTTGCATACAACATATTGTCGTTGCTTATACCACACTCGAGAGTCCAGAGGGAGGTCAATAACTTTGGATTTTTTGGGATCAGCTGGGCCACACCTACTACCATTGCTCTCGCAAGCCCATGCTCTGGCGCCCGAAATTGGTGCACAGCTCCTCCAAGCTCTCCAAGAAGTGGGCCGTGTCTCCAACTGCACGGCGCAGGACGCGGGCCCTACCCAGCGTAACAGGATTCCACCGGCGTGCGCTGGCCAGAATTTAACCGTGAGATAACTGACCCTCATGAACGAAAATGGTATCCGCACGAACACCATAAGTTGATTGCTGTGATTCTCAAGTGACTAGCACCATTATTCCTCAGGGCCTTGAATAACATGGATCCAAACATTCTTAGCAGTGCCTGTTAGCAGTGAAACCAGGTATCTGTATATAAGGATAAGCAATATTTATTTTAGAATTTTCTTTTTCTTGATTTGAAATTTAACGTTTTGACTTTGTCTCCCGAGCAGGGAATTGCTGCTAAGCAGCCCATCTTGTTCTTTCACATTGCTAAATTGCTGCTAAGCGGCCAATGATGTAAATAAAAGCCACTATGGTGCTGCAAGAGATTTTTTCTTTCAGGTTATTCTTTTGACATACAAATGAAGGTGTGTATCCACATGGGTGACCATGACATAAATATAAACTACTGAAAACTAAGAATTGAATATAGAAACTACTGAATATATCACTACAGGAAGATGGTGATAGCGTATTTGATAAATTGGAAGTTTAAGCAGTCTGATTTGATTCTAGAAATGAAGTGTGTATATGATTTTGGTGAAGTGAAATTGAATAATGAAAGCTGAAAAGAGATGTGTTTGGAAATACAATTTAAGGTTTCAACTTCGTACTCTTGAATGTCATGAAATATTTGAAATTATTAATAATCGGAGTTGTCTATAATGCGATTTTTTGGAGATTCCGGTGACGGAATCCGCCGGAATAAATGAGGTTAAATCTTGTTTTTTACAGTTAAAATGGTTTTTTAACTGCATATTTGGATTCAGCACCCTCAAAAACCCCTGGGACTCTTTGATTGTGTAGAAACTAGCTATCAAACTTGGGATTCCAATAAATTGCTGCCAGATTTTGACCGGAAAAACCGCCGGAAAGGCTTTCAAAAAGTCTCATTATGGACAATAATCAGTCAACATTGTTAAATCTGTGAAATTGTAATTTCAAATGCCATAAAACTCTACAATTTTAAAAACCAATTAACATTGACCAATAGGATCCACATGCAATAGAATGTCTAACTACATCCAAGAATATCATATCATTTTCCGATGCAAGAACACCAGATTACAGATTACAGGAATGTAAAATCTCTTACCCATGTTCGCGCATACATTCATTTCACTGTGTTCAACGCGCAATATGGTAATTATCACTATTATTTAACTTTAAATCTCGAAAGTAACCGCGGACTGAATACACTGAACATACTCCACATGAGATTCTTCGTTTCTCAATGGCAGTCCACAGTCCACTCGTTTCCGATGGAGCAATTGTTGCACTTGTAGACGGAGGCTCAAACAGAGAGAAAACCTGACCATTACTCTCAGCATAACCGCAAACAAAAATATTGTCATGCCACGCTATACAACATGAATGTTGAAAATGTAATTTCAACGCAGCCGTACCAAACCCCGAAAAAACCATAAAATTGACGGTGAGTTTCTGGGAACTACTTTTGCGAGGAGTGGTTTCCGTACATAGGCACTCCGAGAAAGTTCAAGGGTTGAAGCATGGATGAGGCGTGACATCACCCTCTAACAATTTCTCGGAAGGTAAATGTCGGTTAAAAGTGCTCATCCGATGTCTCCTCCTTCGTCCGATTTGCTCCATCAATCTCCGTCGTCGATTGCTTCAACATGCATACGGGTCTGCGTCAAATAAACATTGCGTGGAGTAAGACAAATTTTTGGTTGACCGCCCATGTAAAGAGATTAATGTGATTTAATGTAGTTCTTAGAATGTTGGTAGGAGTTTTAATTTTTCGATAGTTACGAAAGTATGGGTAATTTAAAATAGGCATGGGCATAGGTAATTGTTCTTAAATTTTAATGTTTTTTTTACGGGAGTATGGTCATATACACAAGGTAATTTTTTTTGGTTTTGTTGTTCCATAGGCATAGTATGTGTTATGTTTTTTTTTTGTTGACCATTCTGTAATGAAGCAGTAGAACGCACAGCAGGAGCGAAGGCGAAGATGAAATGAAATAGAACAGAGCATGTAATGGCTTGTGTGCTGGAAGTTTTTTTTGTAATATGCAAAGTGCATAATGTGTTTTTTTACATTTGCAACAGTAAATGTAAAAGCCATTTTTACAGCAGTAAAGGTGAATGTAGATTTTACACAGCAGTGTAAAAATCAATTGTAACAGAGGCAGAGTAACTTTTGTTTTTTTGGGTGAATCCCTCTGAGCAAGTAACTTTTGTTTTTTTGGGTGAATCCCTCTGAGCAAAGAGGATGAATATGTATCAGTAAATTTGTTTTAATGAATAGAAATCCTTTTATGTAAAAATCAATTGTAACAGAGGCAGAGTAACTTTGTTTTTTTTTGGTGAAAAGTTTTTGGGTGAATCCCTCTCAGCAAAGAAGATGAATATGTATCAGTAAATTTGTTTTAATGAATAGAAATTCTTTTATGGTGGTGCAATACTCTGTTCTGAGTATTTTTTTTTAAAAAGCTTCCCTGTGCAAAAAGATCCTGGAGTAAAGGAAACGGAGCATTGCCTCTATGTGTTTGAATTTTGTTTGTTTTTGGGATTTTACCATAAAATCCCCAACAGTGGTATCAGAGATTTTTTTAAAAAAGCTTCCTTGTGCAAAAAGATTCTTGAGTAAAGGAAACAGAGCATTGCCTCTATGTGCTTGAATTTTGTTTGTTTTTGGGATTTTACCATAAAATTCCCAACAATCAGAGCAGGCTTAGGCTCTTTGAAGGTGACAAAGAAGCTGAAGGGAGGAGTCTTTTGTTGCAGCAGTAAATCTTCTCCAGCAAAGTGAAGTCTCAGGCAAAAGGATTCAGGTATTCCTCAAAGTTTTTTATGTGTTGCTGAAGAAGCAGTCAGTTGTTTTAAAATACACAGTCAAGAAATTGAAGCATAACTAAGGATGCAGGGAATGGCCAGCACAAGCACTGGTATGGGTATGTTTAACACCCAGCTCCCACAGTTTAATTGGAAAAATTATGACTATTGGGCAATAACCATGAGAGCCCTGTTTGCCTCTCAAGATTTATGAGAATTAGTTCAAGATGGTTTTGAAGAAACAACAGATGAAAATGAGTTTAATAGATTAACTCCAAAAGAGAAGGATCTGTTGAAGAGCAATAGGAAGAAGGACTCAAAAGACCTTGTATTTTTGTATCAAGCAGTGGACCAGAGTGTGTTTCCAAGGATAGCAGCAGCTAAGACATCCAAAGAAGCATGGCAAACCCTCAAGACAGCCTATCAAGGCATGGAAAAAGTGAAGACAACAAAACTACAGTTGCTGAGGAGAGATTTTGAGAATCTTTGCATGAAAGAGTCAGGCAATATTGATTCATTTTTCACACATGTGATTGGATTGGTCACACAAATGAGGACTCATGGAGAAGTTCTTGAAGAAAGGAGGATTGCGGAGAAACTATTGAGGGTCCTACCCTCAAAGTTTGATGTGATTGTCACCACCATAGAAGAGACAAAGGATCTCTCAAACTTTTCAGTTGATGAACTCCATGCATCACTAATAACACATGAGCAGAGGTTGAGTAGAAATGAAAACTCATCTCTAGAGCAAGTCTTCAAGACCCAGATGTCCTTTGGAAGAGGAAGAGGTCAAGGTAGAGGAAACAAGAGAGGAAGAGGTAGAAGCCAAAACAGAGGTGGGAGGAGCAGCCCCGCAAATGCTCAAGGAAGAGGCAGCAATCCAAATCAGAACCAAGGCCATGGCAGCAGCCAACAAAGTGGACAACATCATGCTCAAGAACAAAGGTATGAAAAATCAATTGTCCAATGTTATTATTGTAAAAAATATGGGCACTATGCCAGTGAATGTAGGAAGAAGCAGCATGATATGAACAATAGATCTAATGCAAATATTACTAGAGAAAATACCAGCCAAGATAATGTATTGTTAGCTTGTA
>APFE031086756.1:0-69252 GCA_000404065.3 Pinus taeda
ATGTTGTAATTTAATGTATGTTAAATATTTTAGCTTGGTTAAAATAAAAATCAACTATTAATTTTATTAATTTTTATATATTACTAATAGTATTGTTTAAGCTCCAGGTTTATGATAACCCATGGTAATACCAAGATCTTACAAGATTTTATAATTGAGTAAAATATTCGCCATGCCTGGTGAGAGATTTGCCAAAAAATGATATATACATATTATATTATTGATAAAATCGCCTTCCATTTTTCCTATATACCATGAAGATTCGCCCATTTATTATACTTATAAATTTAAGGGGTGTTCTTAAAATTTTCCCTGATCTGGACGATCAGAAAAGAGAGTTATTAGTTCAATAATTTCTTGATTATGCTCTTTTCTTGCACCTAGTGTGACCTGGAAGATCAGAAAGAGAATTATTAGCCCGACTTAAAAAATAAAAAAATAAAAAATGACATGCATAGAGCAAGAGATTCTAGGGGAAGGTATATAGCTAGGGCCAAAGGTTCAATTTTCACAACTCCAACTACTTCAAGACATAGAAAAGATACACCTCCATCTACTCCCAGCCTTAGGATTCCTGGAATTCAAGGAGGAGCAGCGGAATTAGAAGATTCTCCCACACTATCTACTAAATCTAATCTAGGAGAAGAACCTTTCTTCACTTCTACAGGGGAACATATTGTAATCAAAGAATTAGAATCACCTGAAGAAGAGGGAAAGGGAGAAACTCTCTCTTGTCCACAATTAATAGAAGAACCTGAAGACTCTGAGGAAACTATCATGACAGAGGAAGTAATAGATGGATTTGGAGGAGGGGGTAGACATAGAGGAAGAGGAAATAATGGAGGAGGTAGAGGTAATAATGGGGGAAATAAGGAAGGAGATAACTCATTTGGATTCCCTATAGCCAATGAGGAAACTCATACAACAATGAAAAACATTTCACCATCTGTCCTCCCAAACTTTTATGGGTTGCGAGGTGAGGATCCTCAAACATTTCTATTTGAGTTTGAAGTCTTGTGTCGAACCTATGACTATATAGAAGACTCTCAAAAACTCAAACTGTTTCCCTCAACATTGAAAGGAGCTGCTTTGAAATGGTTCATGGGATTAGTCACTCAATCTATTAGGACTTGGAATGATATGAAACAAGCATTTTTGGATAGATACCTAGATTATTGTATGCCCACCAATCATAAGGATGAGGTATTCAAGATGATGCAAAAAGAAGATGAAAACTTGGAGGATTTACTTGAAAGATTTCAATACAACTTAAAGAGAGCAAAAATGAGTAATTTAGACGAGGAAACCTTAAAAGACCTTCTATTGAATTCCATTAGAGATGAATGGATAGATATTTTAAACATGATGGGGAAGGGAGACATTTCTCAACTTCCACTTCGTGACATAGCATAACTATGTGTCCATCTCTCAAGGGGAAATCTAAAACTGGAAAAGGGCTGAGAGATCCTTCTCTTATTAGAGCAAACAAATCTGCAACTGGATCAGTCAGTAGGGCAGAGATTGGCAATATGCTTAATGAGTTCAAAACTGATATTCTAGGGAGCCTTAGTGAACAACTAGACACCCTTAAAATACAAAACAAGCAGAAAGCAGAAGCTGATGCCTTGGCCATATTTTGTCCAAAATGTAGAAAGAAACATGCTCTAAGGGAATGCCCCTTGGATGCAAAAGTTGTAGAAACATGTATGATTTGCTCAAAAAGTCATGAGACCAAGTATTGTCCTTCAATTCCTAGGCTCAAAGTTGTCTTTCAGGAAGATCCAAATTCAGTAGAGTCACTTTGTTTTGTTTCAAGAAGACCTTGGCAGGGGCAACAAAATCAAGGATTTAACAATCCTATGAACTTTCAGCTCCCTCCAAATTGGAATTCTTGGCAACAACCTTGGCCCCAACCTCAAAATCCATACCAGTCATGGGCACAAGGGATGCAAAATCCTTATGGGATATTTGCTCAATTTTATCAATATCTTCCATCTTTTCAAAATCAACAAAATCCAAAACTTCCAAATAAAAACCCACAACTTTCATTGCCATTTCCACAACAACAACCTTCTCAACAAAATCCAAATTCTCAACTCTTGCTTCCATTTCAACAAAAGACAAATCAACTACTAGCCCAGCCATTTCCAAATCCCAACAACAAAAATCCTTAGAATGCTTACATGGTAGAAGGACAACAATTTCCTACCTATATGATTGTTCCTCTTAATGATGTTCAACTCAGATCTGGTAGAGTTTTAGAAAAACCTTCTATAGATCTTCAAGAGCAAGATACCTCTGAGGAGGATTCTCTTAAAGTCAATAAAGGTTCTAAGGAAGCATCTCTTCAAAACCCAATCATTCAAAAAGAAAAAGAAAAAGAGTTAACCCCCACAACTTCTATAGTTGAGCAACCTGCATCTTCATCCACACCTCCTTTTCCTGAAAGGTTACAAATTGACAAAGGAGTGGAAAAACAAATCTTGTTGCCTGACTATGACTTTCTAGATGAATTGAAGAATGTGTGTATCAAGATTCCCTTGTTACAAGCCATTAAAGAAATTACTATTCTAGCAAAAACAATAAAGGAGTTGAGTCTCAAAATACCAGGAAGGAAACCAAGAGATACAAAAAGAATCCACCTGGTAGGAAAAATTGCAGATATCATGATGGGAAAAATTACCATGCAAAAATATGTGGATCTAGGTAGTCCGATTGTCAAGACACATATAAATGGGATAGAAATTCTAAATATTTTGATTGACTTAGGGGTTGTTATAAACATTATGAGTAGATAGACTATGGAAGAGCTTAAACTTCCTAATCTTCTTTTTACACCCACCTTACTGCAACTTGCAGATAGATCAATAATCAAACCAGATGGTGTACTAGAAGATATTTCAGTCTCCTTAGATTCTTGGGAATATCCAGTATATTTCATGATTTTGACTCCCAAGAGTAATTTAGGAGGGCACCCACTCATCTTAGGAAGAACTTGGCTAGCCACAGTTGATGCTTTCATTAGTTGTAGATCTGGGGATATTTACATTTCTGATGGTAGTTTGACAAAGAAATTCAATTTGTATCCTCCAGCAAAAGCAATTACAGAACTAGGAGACAATGAATGGGTCGACGATGAAGATATTATACAACCTGTCTTTATTATCTCTGAAATTAGTGAAGATAGTCAAATTTTGAACACATTAGAAAATTTTGAAACATCTTTAGAATATGACCACACACAATTCCAGTTAGATTCTAATATTGAATATTTATCATCAAGACAAATGTCTCTTTACTCTATGGAAGAGTTTGGTAGTTCTACTATTGAAATTTTTCCAGGTAAAACACTGAATACCAATAAAAATTTGGAAAAGTCACAACAGGAAGAACTAACCAAAATCTTGCAAAAACACTGTGTTGCAATTGCATGGGAGTATACTAATATGAAAGGTATTAACCCTAAGACTTGCATCCATCATATCTATATCGAGGAAAACAGTAGACCAATCAGACAACCTCAAAGAAGGATGAATCCAAATCTTAGGGAGATAATGAAAGAAGAGCTCCAAAAACTACTCCATGTAAACTTCATTTACCCAATTTTAGATAGCCAATGGGTTCCTCCTTTGGTTATAGTACCTAAAAAGAATGGTAAATGGAAAGTGTGCATTGATTATAGGGAAATGAATAAAGCAACCTTGAAGGATCACTTTCCTTTTCCCTTTATCGATCAAGTATTAGATACATTAGCGGGCAAAAAGTACTTTTCATTTCTGGATGGTTTTAGTGGTTATAATCAAATTTAGGTAGCACCTGAGGATCAAGATAAGACCACATTTTCATGTCCATGGGGAACTTTTGCTTGTCGATTGCTTCCTTTTGAATTATGTAATGCACCCGCAACATTCCAAAGAGCAGCATTAGGAATTTTTTCTGATCTAATCCATGATTGTGTAGAGGTATATATGGATGATTTTATAGTTTATGGTGATTCGTTTGAAGAAGCATTAGAAAATTTGGAAAAAGTCCTTATAAGATGTAAAGAAACAAACCTTTCATTAAGCCATGAAAAATACTTTATGATGTTTACTGAAGGTATTGTTTTAGGACATCATATTTCAGGGATGGGATTAAAGTTGATAGATCAAAAGTTGAAGTCATCTCCAAGTTACCTATTCCAAATTGTCAAAAAGATGTTAGAAGTTTTTTGGGATTTACTGGATATTATAGAAGATTTATAAAAAAACTTCACCAAAATAGCATCTCCACTCTTCAAACTTCTTACAAAACACGGTGAATTCAAATGTGGACCTGATTGCCAATCAACATTTGAAACTTTGAAAACAAGAATATCTGAAGCACCTATCTTGAGAGGACCAACTTGGAAACTCCCTTTCCATATTTCTACAGATGCTTCAGATACAGCTTTAGGGGTTGTGTTGGGACAAAAATATTTAGTTCCTTATGCCATTTACTATACCAGTAAAAATTTAACTCCCACTGAGTTGAACTATACTGTGACTGAAAAGGAGTTCTTAGTTGTTGTTCATGCAATCAATAAGTTCAGACATTATATAACAGGCTATGAAACTTTTATTCATACTGATCATTCTGCAATTAGATATCTAATGAACAAACCCATTACTAATGGCAGAGTTACAAGATGGCTTCTACTTTTACAGGAATTCAATATTACTGTGTTAGATAGACCAGGGAAACAAAACACAGTAGTTGATTTCTTGTCTAGGATTCAGAATACTAAAGAAGATTCTCGTATAGAGGACAAGTTTCCTGATGAATATTTATTTGCAGTAACTACTAAGACCCCTTGGTATGCAGATATAGCTAACTTTTTGGTTACAGGGAAAATACCTCCACATTTATTTCCTAGTGAAAGAAGAAAGATTATTCAGGAGAGTTCAAAATATTCATGGATTTCTAACGAATTGTTTAAAACAAGGCCAGATTTTGTGATAAAAAGATGTGTTAGGGAAGATGAAATGCCTGATATTCTCAAAGCATGTCATGATGAACCATGTGGCGGACACTTTGCTGACAAAAGGATAGCCTATAAAATCCTCTCTTTAGGATATTATTGGCCATTCCTTTTCAAAGATGCAAAACAATATTTCAAAAGATGTGACAGCTTCCAAAGAGTAGGGAAACCTACCCTCTCAAGTGAAATGCCATTACAACCACAGGTACTCATCGAACCCTTTGAAAAATGGGCTTTAGACTTCATTGGACCTATTAATCCACCATCTAAATAGAGAAAATATATATTGGTATGTACTGATTATGTCACTAAATGGGTAGAAGCCAAAGCATTATTTTCTACTACTTGCATTCAGTTATTAGTTTTCTTTATGAGGATATTTTTACTCGCTTTGGTGTTCCAAGAGAAATTGTGACAGATCAGGGAGGTTAATTCACATCTAAACTGGTGTAGAAGCTAATGGAAGAATACAAGGTCAAGCATAGAAAATATACTTCTTACCATCCGCAAGAAAATGGTTAAGTGGAGAATACAAACAAAGTTATTGAAGGCATCATTACCAAGATTGTTCATCTACATAGAAGAGATTGGGTAGAAAGGCTTCTTGAAGCCTTATGGGCCTACAGAACTACATGGAGGAATACAACAGGACATTCTCCCTATGAACTTGTTTATGGGAAAGAAGTTCTGCTCCCCATTGAGTTCCAAGTTAGAACTTTCAAGATGGCAGTTCAGTTGGGAATGGATCTATCAGCAGCCCAAAAGCATAGAATGGAGCAGTTGAATGAACTAGATGAGATCAGACAAGAAGCAATCCTGAGAACTAATCTAGTTCAATATCAAAGAGCTAAGTGGCATGACAAATACATCAAGGAGAAAAAGTTTCAAGAAGGAGACTGGGCATTTCTATTTGATTCCAAGTTCAAAGATTTCAAAGGTAAATTTCAGACTCATTGGCTTGGGCCATATGAGATTGACAAAGTCTTTAGCAATGAGGCAGTAAGAATTCAAAACCATTGATGAATATCAAACTCCTCTTATTGTGAATGGTCACAGATTAAAGATCTATCATAAGCCACTCTCAAAAAAGGAATTTGTCAAAATCCTTCAAGATAATTCTGCAATAAGGATGGTGAAGAAGAATCCTTGTTCTCCACCAGCCTAGTCTTTGTTCTTTTCAATGTTTTAAAAAAAATTAAATAAATTAAATAAAATTTGTAGAAGCCTGAAAATAAATCACTGCTTGGAAGTCTTATACAGAAAATACAGGGAGAAAATCAAAAACTTCTGACGCCCTATATTTTCCAAAAAAAATCCCTCTCATTTCATTCATAGTCTCATGTCACTTCACTTCATTGCATTCCATTTTATCGTCACATTCTGCCAACAAAAGCCCTTTCATGACCAGTTTTCATTCACTCAGTCATCATGCATTTCCATCCATCTCCATTCAATCATATGTTCACTGTGTCAGTTTCCGCAACTAAATCCTGTTTCCGTAGCTAAAAACTGATTCTGCAGCTGATTGTTGATTCCGCAGCTAACACTCTATTATTCAGCACTAACAGTCAGATGTTAGCCAAATAATGATGATAACCAAATGCAGGTATGACAAAGGAAAATATTTTGAAGATATAAAACACCTAAAAATTCATTTCAAATAGCATTTTAGAGCACATTTTATATAGTTATGAAACCACCGGCTCCATTATGTGTAATAATTCGCATCGATAGCTTTCATAACTGCTCCATGGCCTTTGCATAATTTCACCACGAACTTTGCATTAATTTTTAACGGCCTCATGATCCGCCTCTGAATTTAACTCGTGTTTAATTGTACATTGGCATTCCACCTATTGAACCGGGTCATTATGAGAACGTGATCTATTTGATCACGGCTCTTTCCTGCCGCACAAATCCGCAATCATTTTGAGAACATGCTAATGTCTATTACGCAGCCTTCAGATTCAAAGTTCTGTCGGGCTCACTCCATTCCCATACTATCCCATTGAAGTTGTGTTTGTTATTTCTGGCCTGTCCACATAAGCCTCCACTCCATGAACTCATTCTCACTACCTATTATTTGTTCTTCCGTTTACAACTACTAGTTTTTCTGCACAGTCCTTCTCCATCTCCTGCTAACACAACCATTTCACCTCCATTAATCCATTACTCACAGTCCATCACTCACAGACGTATTTTTAAGACAGGAGGAAGGAATGGGCCTTCTGGTAAGAACAAAGCCGGACGGGCCTAAATTCATGGAGGGTTATCCGCAATTGAAAAGCATTTTAAGGAAGGCACGGTGGCTACAGTTAGTGGCGTGGAAGTTGAGGTTGGAGATCTTAAATTCTCAGTCACGAAGGAATCTATCGCAACAGCAACAGAACTCCCACAGGAGGGGGAACGGTGGTTCAAAAATAAAGACTTTGATGAGAGGGCCTGGAGGATTATTTTGTGTAACCCGGGTATGGATATAACCATCTTCAAACGTGGAATCCCTGTTTCTACTCTAGAGGAAAAATGGACTAGTTTATTATTGATAATCCAGAAGTTTATTACATGTGAAGGATGGTTTGGGTCCATGTACATGTACCACACCGACTGCTAATGAATTTTCTAGAAAATCAAACCATCAATTTGCCTTATTTTCTGTTGAATAGCCTGAAAAAGATGTCCATAACTGCACAAAAGAATATGGATGACGTAGAACCCCACCTTTACCATCACAGACTTGTCAAAATTTTGATTGAAAAACAGTTGAAGGAAAGAAAGGATACTTGGGAATAGTTTTTTATTAGAAACTTCTTTCAGGACCCACCTGAAACACCTGAAGTAGCTCAGCAAAGAAAAGTAGGAGAAGGAAAACAAGTATGAACATTCAGGACACTCCTACTAACATAGCTAAAGACACTAGTAAGGAAGAGAAGTTGTCTGAAAGTAGGAAGGAAAGAACTGAGGGTAGGAAGCAAGGGAGACTAAAGGAAAAAAGAAATATTGAGGCTACCTATCAAACCCCAGAACCTTATTCAAAAGAGGATCAAATACTTTCTGAAATACTAATCTACCTTAAGGAACAATCAGCTACAGCAAAGAGAAAAGGGAAAGAAAAACAGAGTGTGGAGAAAGGAGACACCAGCTCACAGAATCTAAGGAGGCGCTCCATACTTAAAGGAAAACTGAAGAAAGTACAAACTAAAGGGGCCCACTTCATTTACTTAGGAGGGGAAACACCAGAACAGCCTCCAGTATTCCCTCCTGGCCATAGCCCACAACATCCTCCTATTTCTCAACCAGATTTTGAGATCAACCCTTCTCAACCATATTTTGAGATCAGTCTTGATTTTGGGGTCAGCCCAAGAAAGGCTACACCTGAGATAGATCCAACCCAGCAAGAAATGTATGATTTTATTGAGTCATTGGAGAAGACTGCCACAGATCAAGGCACTTCATCTACCTAACTTAATACGGCCCAAGAAGCTCTAATCCAACCACTCAAACAAGAAGTTTTTGAATTGGAAGTCCTGAATAGACACATCAAAAGAGAAAATGAAACATTGAAAGAACAAAGCATGTTGGGTAAAATCATTCACAACAACACCATGTTGCATCTTGGGCTGTGGCAGAAGAAAAATAGGAAATTGAAGAAACAAAGCAAGAGATTGCGCAGATCTCTTATCAACCTCAAATTCAGGTGCCTAATGAGAAATCCTAGGATGACAGTGGTACCCAGAAAGAAGAAAAGACGGTTGGATGTGTTAGCAAAGGTCTCAGAACACATGAACTAAAGGGAGGATGGTCACAGTTTTGGTTGCATGAGGACATGCAACACCTTCACAGTGGGGGTATGTTGATCTCTGAAACTACATCTCTTCTATATGCTTTCCTAGACCTTTTTCCCTCACCAATGCCTCAGAAGCTATCAAAGATCATTACATATTGATTCTAAAAGAGAATCTAAGTGGTTTTGTAACTATATTTTTGTGTTTGCTATTTGACTTAGATTTTTCTCATCAGCTGCCAAATGCAGCCACTTTCCGCAGCTGACTCGACTTTTCGCAGTTGTTTTTATTCATCTCTAGGTTACAGGTGTCAGCAAGCAAAACGAGGCACGTGAGCAGTTCAGGAATGATTTGGACATGGATCAGGTCCTATTGGTTCAGCGAAATTCGTGGAGGAAAGCCTTGGTCAAACGAGGAGTTCTATGGCAAACAGGTCTCTAGTTTCAACACGTGAAGGGTCCGAGACCATTCCCAGATCCATGGGTTCATTTTGACAGTTGTAGATTGCCTCCACGACGCAAATCCAACAGCGACCTTTTGGTAGATTGAATGATCATGGCAACCATCACGCTAAGCTCATGGATGTTGTCTTTTTACGTGGCCTCTGTTGAAGGTGTTTCATAGGAAAACAATTATGTAATTTCCTTTATAAATAACGCGTTTGCAAACACATATAGCTAGTTTCTTTTATGTAATCTTGTTGTTAGTTCATGTATAGTGTCGTGACATTGGTCCTACTGTTGTAACGAGAGGATCCTTCCTCTGTTTTGCAATATAACAAGACTATGTTTTATATGACTAGGTGAGCATTATTTCAGACTGACAGCGTGTTAACCAAGGTCATGCAGAGGGCCCCTGCTGGCTGAGGTTGTGTTTCTTTATTTCGATAAAGTGTTTATGCGTTGTTGTCTTATTCCCATTGTAGATATTTCATAGTTTGTTCACCTGTGAATATTTCATCTTTTAGTTATGATGTTAATGCTTCATTCCTGTACATGATTTTCCAAGCATTGTATATTTTTGCTAACACTGATTAGTGTGTTTCAGGATAGGCTAGGCCCGGGCATTTTCATATGATTTTTGCAATAATTAGTGACATGAGATTGGCCTCTCTGTTGACTTTATTTTTCTTGGCTTTTAAATTTTAGTTATGCTTTGATTACAGTCTTATTCAATTGTTGTTGTTAGTTAGTTTAGATATCAAATTCTTCATGTCATTTAACGTTATCTCCATATCCATGGCTTAACCCTGAAAATCTACTTTGCGAGCTATCGGATTATGAGTGAGGTGATTTGATTTTACTTTTATTTTTGAAATTAGACATCAAGTTCTTCATGTTATTGACGTTATCTCTAGAGCCATGGCTTAACCCCGAAAAGCTACTTGGCGAGCTATCAGACTATAAATGAAGTGATTTGATTTTACTTTTATTTTTGCAATTAGACATCAAGTTCTTCATGTTATTGATGTTATCTCCAGAGCCATGGCTTAACCCCGAAAAGCTACTTGGCGAGCTATCAGACTATAAATGAAGTGATTTGATTTTACTTTTATTTTTACAATTAGACATCAAGTTCTTCATGCTATTGACGTTATCTCCAGAGCCATGGCTTAACCCCGAAGAGCTACTTGGTGAGCTATCGGACTATAAATGAAGTGATTTGATTTTACTTTTATTTTTGCAATTAGACATCAAGTTCTTCATGTTATTGACGTTATCTCTAGAGCCATGGCTTAACCCCGAAAAGCTACTTGGCGAGCTATCAGACTATAAATGAAGTGATTTGATTTTACTTTTATTTTTGCAATTAGATATCAGGTTCTTCATGTTATTGACGTTATCTCCAGAGCCATGGCTTAACCCCGAAAAGCTACTTGGCGAGCTATCGGACTATAAGTGAAGTGACTTGATTTTATTTCCATTTGCAAGTAGGTAATTTAGATATCAATTCCTCATGTTATTGACATTATCTCCAAAACCATGGCTTAACCCCGAAAAGGTACTTGGCGAGCTATCGGACTATAAGTGAGGTGAATTGGTTTTGCTTTTATTAGTTTGCAGTTTTTGATTTGTTTTAGTGCAATAGCTTAACTTTTATTTCTATATTTGGATGAGCAGCAGAGATAGTGATTTCATGATCAGTAGTTCATCATTTGTTTGATTTGAATAGTAGCACATTTCCATTCTTGTTTAAGTACTAATTTCATCAGTAGTATGTTTTGAGATCCTCTGAAGTGTTAAGCTCTGGAAATCATTATAAAGGACATAATTGCCTTAAAATCTATATCCATACTTGCCTTCTAAAGTATTCTTAAAACTCAGGAATAGGATTTCCATTCGCATTAGGAGATAAACAAAGATAAAACCCCCAAAACAAAATAAAAATTGAAAACAATAAAAAGTAAGAAAGAGGTTGTCTTGCACATAGAGTGCACCACACTTCATCAGTTTACGACTCCCAGATTGATAATTAATGTAGCAATTTAGGACATACTAAATTGACTAAACACCAGCTTGAATCCAACCCGCATTTTATGAAAATTTCGGTGGATTGTTCTTCTTCAAGTGCACAATAATATTCTTGAAATCTTTCTCATCTGCCTGATTCGCCCCAAGAAGTTGCCTGATCCACGAGGGATTGTTGCTTTTCAACTAACGTTGTGTCTGGGGAATCCTTAGTGGAAATCAAACGATCTGCATTGGCAAGTGACTTTTCCTGCTTAGATTATGATGTTGCAGATGTGGTTTCTTTGACTATATATGATTCCTTCTTTTCTTATGGTTCTTTCTTGTCTTGAAGCTCTTCCTCTCTTAATATCGTATAGTTCTCCTTCCCACCATTTTGGCCTTCTAGAATCTTTTTCGATCCTTGTTATTCTAAGAACATTTGAGACATTTTTTAATTACATGACCATATTCATAGCATGCTATACACCGAAATGAAATATTCTCATAGTTGAGCTTTTGGACCCAAACTTAGTTTTGAGCCATTAAATTAATCTCTGCAGGGAAACCCTTGTTGAAGACCAACTCTATACAAATGTGCCATAAGTAGTCTTGTAAAACTTTTATGTTTCTCTTTATTTTTATTTCCAAGAAAAGAAAGATTTAAAATAAATTTTTTGTCCTATCATACTTTAATTTTAGAAGACTATTTATGCCGCATTTTATTTTTTAGGACAAGACATGACAAAAAAATATTTATTCTCTTTATTTTTCTTTTCCTTTTTAAATTATATTTCAAATATCACAAATGGTTTGAGTAAATAAAAGAAAATTATTAGACCAAAAAAACCTATGTTCATTGTTGTCCTCCAGGATGACAGTGATTTTATAAAGGTGTATTAACTTATTCCTTTACATCTTTTGCAAATGGTACTTATGTCTAAAAAGTTAGGATTTATTTTTTTATGAGTGTCTTATATGCAAAGTTTTCAAAAAAAATAAGAATCCCATTTCAATGGTTTTGATGCATGTATTTATAATCCTTATGTCTGAAAATTTATGCTTTATTTTTATATAATTATCTATTATGTAAACCAGCGTAGATCCATCTTAACTCCGAACCTATCAAGCGTTGGGAGAGATCAAATCTCTCAAGGTGCAAACATTTCCTCAAGTTCAATCATTAAACCTATTTTTTAGTCCAAAACTTGAGGAAATGTTTGCATCTCAAGGGATTTTATCCCTCTCGGTGCTTGATAGATCTTGAGTTAAGATGGATCTTACATAACTTAATGGAGTCAAAATGTTTAGATAACATAACATAACATGATAGGACATAATAACATCTATCCATAATGACTTGGAGAGAACCTCTCAGCACAACAACAAAGAGAGTGGGAGTATGATTTTTATAATGCCTTCAATTAAAACTAACCAAACATGTATATTCATTTAAGTTTTTATTAGAGTCGACATTGTTTTTAGTTTATTTAATATAGAGTATATTTTATTTTATTATAAAAGGAACATCTATTAACACGAGGTTGAGCACAAACGAAGTCAGACATCACCCTCATACTGGGTTGTAGAATGTGCCTCTCAGTATAAGTAAGAATTCCCATTCTAAAGTGAAATGAATCTCTATGATCTAAAAATATTATTACATGTTTTCTAGAATCTATATATCTTTAACTGATATATTAATTATTTTTATAATTAATAATAAACATAATTTAAAATAAAGTTATAAAATTATTATTATTATTATTAATTTGGACAATGTGAGATGTATCTTAGGGAAAGTGTTTTGATGCTTATCATAAAATGACACCTATCAATGTTTATCATCCATTTAATTTATATGGTTGCACTAGTTATATACATTGGAAAAACACATGAAATAAGATTTCTAACCATGGAGATTCGTCCCTAATTTATCATGGAGATTCTTAACTTATAAATAGGCTTTGTTATAATACCATGGGTCAATATCATGGCTTAATACCACAAGCTAAAAAAATCATAATTGATGTTCACATGACACATGTTTATATGACATGTTTTTAATTAATCAATTTAATTAAAGGGGCATAAAGGAAATAACTACTTTTGAGATGAATCTTGACCTTTGATTTTTGAATACTACTAAGAATATTCTAAAATATTTTATGGAGGTTAAATCTCTACCATCCACCTCATAGTTATTGATAATTAAATTGAAATTCTAGAAGCCTTATTCCAAATATATGCCTATCGACATAAACATATAATCAAATTAACTTTGAAAAAATATAAATTTATTATGTGGTAGGTGCAAGGATATCATTATAGATCTTGAAGGAAAAATGGAAATAACTTTTTTGAGGGGTCTAGAAAAACCCAAGAAGAACTGAGTGGACGTCTACACTCTTCCTCAAGGGTCTCCTCCTCACAAAGCAATCCAACATAAAATATTTTAGTGCCATCTGAAATTCAAGTGTCATCATCAAATAAATGAATATGAAAGAACTTTGTTTAATAAGTTCACTCTAATTTTTGCTCATATCAACCTGTTGTAGCTGCTACAGCAACCCTCCAAAATTTTCCCATGCTTCGATTTTGGAGGCTTCCACCTGTCCATAAGAGCTTATCTTTTACTGCCTTCAAGTATTCATGTTGTGACCAAGACTTATCTTTTCATGCTTCGCTTGTGATGCATTGATCCCAACTTGATATTTTTCAAACACAAGCTAACTCTTGACTTGACATTGCAGCATTGTTAGGCCTGCCTCAAGAAAACGCACGATCATGGTATGCAAGTCAACCTTACCTCTAGAAATTGCACAATTCTTCTTTGAAGGCCATCCTTGAGCTTAAAAATTACGCAATTATAGATGGCAGCTTAGCCTTGATGATGGAAACTGTGCAAAGCATCCCTTGAGCTCAGAAACTGTGCCATGTACTGAGTCAAGAAATTGCAAGTCCTTGGGAATTGCAAAATCCTTCTTGGCAATGTGCATGGAAAGTTTCTCAAGAAAGAAAAAACAAAAAAAGCAAAAAAAACATCCCTATAAAATAGGGATTCATTAATTAGTTTCCCGAACGTGGCACACTTACTATTTTTGGAAATTTCACCAAGTGTCACTTTTTCCTTGATTTTAGGAATGCATGGCACAAACCCTAACTAGTCTACATCAATATAATGGACACACCTAGAGCTCATTTTCACATTCGATCTTGGAGCTCTAGCATTCCCAAGGAGATCAAGGAGGCTTCAATGGAGTTTGCGACGTTTTTTCGGGTGAGTTTTGCTTTTGTCGTCTTTTGTTGCTTTTTATCATTTGGATTTTGTGAGTGTTTTTTTACTTGTTTCTTTTCATGGTTGCTAGAATTTTAATGTATATTAGCTTGTACAAGTGTTGGTTTGGTCTATAGTTTTCCTTTTACAAGTGTTGCATTAGTTTTCTTTTTTTCCCCATTAGTGGTCATCGTTTCGGCGACTCTCCGTGCATGTTTGTTTTTCCTTTTGCATGTTGATCTTTCACACTTGTTTTGCACTAATCTATCCATGATTAGTTAGATCTACACTCAAACTTGTACCATCACTTAGATATTATTTTTTCCCGCACTCTTACCGAGCAGATCTACTCATCCCTTGGTCAATGTTTGTCTTGTCTAACTGGGCATTGTGCAAGTCCAAGGCTCAAGCTCTCAACTTGGCCTTTAAGGTTGTGAAATGTGCAGTACCTAGCTGGCCCAACTACGCATTGCACAGTTCCATGGCTCAAGCTCTCATCTTGGCCTTCAATACTGCGCAATTCACAGTACCTGGCTAGCCCAACTATGCATTGTGCAGTTCCAGGACTCAAGCCCATCATTTGGCCACTGAGACTACGCAATGCACAGTCTCCACCTTAGTTTTCAAAGGCATAACTACGCAGTGCACAATCTCTAGCCCCGGGCTACACCACTAGCTATTGAGACTATGCAATGCATAGTTCAAGCTACCAGTCTCCCTCCTTCACCTCAAAAATTGTGAAATTTCCCTAGTCAATCCATGTGGTTGTTGCTTGATCTTGCTTTGTAAGTTGATTTTCTAAAGCTAATCCATGTCTGCCATGAGTGCATTTTCCTCCCACAAGTATTATAGGTGTTGAGCACTTCTCTTCATTAGTCATTGTTATCATGGCACCCAAGAGAACTGCTTCAAAGGATACCACAAAGAGCAGTACCGAGGAGGCAGTTTAGAGTATGCCAGTGAAATTTCCTATTTACTTAGATACTCAATTGTTCATAGAAAATGAATTAGATATTACACGATAAAAAGTAAATGAAACTTTCACAACAAGAAAGTTCAAAGTAAGTATGGAATACCGACAGTTGTATGTCAAAGTCCCAAAGTCAGGGTTACATAGGGTTGCATGCAATTATCTAACTTTCCCATGTGCAAAAATTGTCAGCTGGATATTTTCTCATATAAATCCAAAGACGATGACTCTGAACAATGTCAGCAGAAAGAGGCTTGCTTCTTCTCTGGTGGCAGACTATCATCTCATGTACCATTTTCCTGAGCCAAAATCACTCACGGATTCTTACTTCTATGCAACAACCAGTTACCTAAGCACCAAATATATTGTTAACGGTTGGGTGAAAGAGCCAATAAAGTTTTTTCAAACACCCACCAACACCTACAAGGAAAAATCTCTCAGGAGAGCCTATTAACTCTTGATAGTTTTACGTTGCAAAATCTATGGCCAACAGAGCACCAAGACCTTCCTAAAGGGTGGGAATTCTTATTGAACCAGGTTATGAATGAAGGAAGACCATTCAATTGGTCATATTTGTTGGCTCAACAGTTGTGGATCCATGTAGCTAATTCCCTAAGTTCCCCCAAGGGCGGGCAAGCCAGATTTTACATGTATGCCTATCTACTGGATGCAATATGTGCACACAATTCATTCTGTGGCATGAATTGGACTTGGACACCACGAGACCCTGTCATGCACATTCATTGCAAGCTTCTTTCGAAGTGAAACCATAGAGGAGTAATGGAAAAGTTGATTGATCACTTCCTCATTCTGTTGTACAAGTTGATCTTTAAGGAAGAGCCACCTTGCATGTCACGTGGGGCAATGGAAGCAATGTCAGAGATAGTAGATTGGTTGGCCTCATCGAATGGAACTTTCCTTAGGGTGTTCAATAGATAGTAGCCTTTTCATATTTTACCGACGTGTGCCATCGATAAGTTAGTCATGCAGGAAGTTGTGTATCATCTCTCCACGGGGTTGTCGGTTGCTTTGCACAAGAAGAAGAAACCACCTTGGCCAAATCTTCCTATGCAAATCAAATTGTACGAGACGAAGAATCTGAAAGTCACAAATATCAAAGGAAAGGCGATAGAAAAGTTTGCATTTGACACTTTGGACTTCAATCTGTACAATCCTCAGAATGTTTGTAGAGACCACTATGCGAGGATCCATTTCCAGTGGCTAAGCAGAACCTTTCGTTGGCTGGAGGAAGAACCATGGAAGAATTGTTACAATGCATCCAAATCTCGAAATCCATTTATTTTTGCAGGGACTTCATAGTTTACTCCACATAAAGAAATCACTCCAAAGGCAGTACCAACGAAAGAGCACAACCTAGTGCGTGAGAAGGGAAAGAGGAAAGTTATGCACATTCCAGGGGGACAGTCAAGCCGCAAGATGAAATCATATCTAGTCATACTTAAATCAACCATAACAACATAGAAGAAGAGGAAATAAAGGGTGCAAGAATCATAATAGAAGTAGAGGGAAGAACGAGAGCAGAAAATATTAGAGGAAGAAAGATAGAAGCAAGAAGAGGAAGTGTAACACCCTCCTCCTATATTTACCCAAGCAACCATCCAACCGGGGTGAACATGCGATGAGAGTCCACTATGATATGATTTGACCTCCTAAGTCATGTTAAGGAAGTGGAACTGATGGAAACACACCATACATACATTCAACATCAGCTTCAGGACCCTCAGGAACCAATCCAACACTTTAGACAACTTGCCTTTGGGTCCCACTAAAATTTTGGACAGCTTAAATCTCAGTCGCTCTCATGATATAGGCATGACAGCACCTAGAAACCTAGAGTCACTCTCACAGGCTTGCCTACCAGCGTTCGGAGACTAATTTGTCAGTGTTATGCCAGCGTCCCCGTGATTTGAACCACTTTTTCAGGCCCAATGCCCAGGTCATTGCCCAGAATTTCATGGCACCTTCAGAAAAGTAAAATAACATGGCAATTACAATACTAAAGAAAATAATTGTTTAAGACCTTGACTGGACCCTTACTAACCATGACAGGCATTTTTTCAAACATATCACAAATATGTAAACTGCAGGTGTAAATAACATATTTGAGCATAGGGATCTCACACTTATCTGATATTCACCATGAAGCATTGATGCCTCAACACATGAACTTTCATTCCATCCATTAGACCATGGATACATTGTTCATTCATATACAAGGAGAAACATGATGAGAGCCATACATATGTTGTCATAAAACATATATATAACCAGCATAATAAGGAAAAAAATACCAATGAACCCACCACCATATAAACCTCATATAATCTAGTATAATGCTCATAGAAATACAAGGAGAAATAACCTCTTATGGATGATGCACAATCCAACATAGGATGGGACTCCCACATTCCACCCGATCATAGAATGGCTGAGCCAAATCTCTCTTCGGCCATTCACCCCCATGCCATATTCCAAGCATGAATGTGGGATCTCATAGAACATATCAATCAAAAGTCATCTAGGGCTTCCAGAGGCCATCCACATCAACCCATCAAACAATGATTCCACCTCACGGTCATACATCACAAAACCATCATTAGATTGGTCTCCATCCAAGCCTTCTAGGGCTTCAAGAGCGTTTATTCCAACCAAGGCTTCCAGGACTAGTAACTCAACCTACAGTTGTCATCGAGCTTCCAAAGCATTTGTCCAACTAAGGCTTCCAGGACTAATAACTCAACCCACAGTTGTCATCGAGATTCCAGAGCGTTTATCCAACCAAGGCTTCCAGGACTAGTAACTCAACCCACCAAAGGCTTCCAGAGAACTTTTCCAACCAAGGCTTCCAAGACTAGTAACTCAACCCAAGTTGTTACAGGACTTCCATAGCGTTTGTCCAACCTGGGATTCTAGGAAATAATAACTCAACCCAAGCTAAGGAAACATGAGAAACAACCAAAATAACTAATGAAAGTAAAACCAAAATCACCATGGCTATCTAGGAAATGGAAAGGCTAGGTAAATCCATTGTCAATCTAGGAAATCCTCCATGCCAATGACATATCATAACCAAGAAACCACATTCATGCGACATGCATGCCAAAACTAGTGAAGGAAACATACATGCAACTCGGTATCTCTAAACCAAACCCTTTGTAGTTGTTGATCCTGATGCCCTCTTTTGCATTCTTGCTCTTCCTATGCCTTCTTTATCCAAGAATCCAAGTATGCCACAACTTCCAAGATTGCTCCAAGGAAACTCTAAGTCTCCAAGAATATGAGAGAGAGAAAGAGAATATAAGAGAGCTCCACCAAAACCTATCAAAAGCTTGAGCTAAGAGCTTACATTGACTAAGATATTGCCAATTGATCCTCAAAAGCCTTTTTATTAATGAGGCCTCTATTTTCTTCATTTTCATTATTTTCCTTCATTTTCCCCTCAAATGCAACATGTGACCTTTCACGTTCCTTTTCTCCTAATTTGCTTTATTTTCATAAATAAATGTGCCAAAAATGCCTTTTGCCTTTCCAAAGCCTTAACCATTACCTTTGCCAATTTCCTAAGCCATAATAGACCGAATCAACACCCACTAGGATGTTTCCCCCACCATTCATATTAGAAAAAGTGCCCCATCGTTGTGGCCATATATATATTTTTACATGGAATTTTCACCAGGTTTGTTATAGAACTCTCACCCTTGGGGGAACACTGTCCTCGGTGTTCAATGACACCTGTAACCAGCAAGACTGTTGAAAACAAAACATACTACCCATGGAGATTTATACATAGCTCGTTGTAGTATTTACAATGACCACTACTGAAACATGACAAACATACCGTTTACTGGAGCTTTATAACACAACTCATTACGGTATTTACAATAACCACATATACACATACACATTTTCTTCAACCAACAAATAACCATATTGCCTATGGACCTTTATAAATCCAGGTTGATACAATATTTACAATAATACACACATATGCACATTTGTTCAACCAGCAAATAAAAGGATATGATGTTTGCATCTGCAACAAGGGAATCCAAAGGCTCACACCTCCACCCTAAAAGTAATACCAAGATTCACCTCTTGCATATGATTCCATCTGGAAATGATAATGAGCAAAACAAGCATATTCGAGACCTTCCCTTCTATGCTACATAGTCCCTCGGGAAATCTGGTCAACCCCTTCCATGTAGTCACTTACCTTCCAAGTTTCGCTGGCACCCCCATCCCAGGCGATCCATCACTTGGCAAGGCTTCCTCGCACTAAAAGGTCAAACAACCAAGGCATATACCTACCTCAAAACCATCATACTGGTCATAACATGTTCATGGCAACAAATGGACACTATTGGGTACCAGTGTCCTAAAATGACCCTGGTCCTGAAGTGCTTCACCAACATATTTCTGCATATTCCAATTTCTTTCACTGTTGTTGCTAATTCTTGCATTCGATTTCAACCACTCAATCAGGCATGTTCATGCATTCATATTCCAAACACATAATTTCCATTAGATTCAAAATAAATTGAAATAACTTTGAATCATACCTCATCAGTAGCTCATCAATAAGGTACACTTGCAATCCTGTTTACTTCCTGTCACAACAAATCAAACTAGCATCTTGACCAAATCGTCATGTATAAACATATCACATCATGTTAATGCAAAACACAACCATCGTAGATCAACATCATAAATCACATGTAACCATCATAAACCAGAATCATAGATCACATGTAATCATCATATACCAAAATCATAAATCACATGCATAATAAAACTGAAATAAAATATTGATACTTATACTTTAATCAATCTTTGGCTTCCACCTTTGTCCTTATTTTGTATATACTTCGGATTGGTTGTCGCTACTGACAAACACCCAATTCCTTCTCCCCAACCGTATGCACACACACATAGTGTACATCCCACACATACAACCACACACGACATACCACACTATGCAATACATGCATCTACACCTAACATACAACACATACACCTACACGCAATGTACAACACAACACAATACATACACCTGCACCTGGTGTACAACACAATGCAACACGTATACGTACACAATGTACATCACAAGGAATGCATCTACACACAACATGCGACACCACAAATGCATACACATACACCCGATATACAGCACAACTCATACATCTATACCCAATGTAAAATGCCACACAATACATGTACCTACATATGGTGTACAACATAACAAAATACATGTACTACACAAAGTACAACACAAGGAATACACATGTCATGATACCATGACTACACAATGCACATACATAGTACCGCATGCCCACAACACATCATGTACGACATGCACATAATACCACATGTACACTAGTACCATATGTACAACATGTATAGAGTACCACATTTACAAAGCACCACCTACACAACATGTACACAACACCATAAATACACTGCACCACCTGTACAATGTTCACACAATACCACATGTACATAGTACCACATACGCGACATGTACATGACACCACATGTACACAGTGCCACATGCTCGACATGTACATAACACCACCTACAAATAACACCACTTGTACCACATGTACACGACACCACTTGTACAATCATGCACCCAACACCATATGTACATAGTGGCATAAGTAAAACATGCACACAACACCATAGGTACATAGCACTGCATATCCAACATGTACATAACATCATTTGTACACAACACTGCATATATAACATGTACATAGAACCATCTATACCCAGCATTGCATATACAACTTGTACATAAAATTGCATAAACAACATGTACACACACTATATGTACACAAAATCGCATGTACACAACATCACAGATGCAACGTGTACAACATATACAACATATGCGCAACAATAGTACCACACATCCAAACCACATTGTCTCTACTAGGTAACCTTGCTTCTAGTGTCTCTTTTCCATCCATGCTTATCCCAACATGTTGCAAACCACACTGATTTCATTTTGCTGATGTATCCCTCCATTCACTTGTCCATAGAATAGAAATAATATAATTACATAATATCAACTCATAACCACATGATACTAACCTCTTAGATGTTTCAGGCTACTCTTCCCACTTGATTCCTCATGAACCAAGAATCTCTTCATGCCATTCACCAGCATAAGAAATCATTCCTCCACACGAACAATCCCTGACAACCCTGTCATGAAGTGACATAGATACATACATACATACATACACATATAACCATTAGCATAAAATAGTCCTATCAAAAAAACAAAAAAAAACAAAAAAAAAAACAAAAACAAAACAAAACAAAACAAAACAAAACATCAGCGTAAACATGATCATAACATATATAACCATTAGCATAAAATAGTCCTATCAGAAAAAAAAAAACATACATACATACATGTATACATATATAAACATCAGCATAAACATGATCATATGATCATGTATACATATATAAACAAACAAACAAAAAAAAACAAAACAAAACAAAACAAAACAAAACATCAGCGTAAACATGATCATAACATATATAACCATTAGCATAAAATAGTCCTATCAGAAAAAAAAACATACATACATACATGTATACATATATAAACATCAACATAAACATGATCATAACATAATTACCAGATAACATAAGTCTAGGTTAAGAGAATTCCCTTATTTTTGCACAACATCAAGAACCATCATTCCCAACTTGGTCAACCATCTAACACCTTGGGCCCATTTACTTTACCTTTTTTGGTTACCCTTCTCATGTTTGTACTACCACCGTCCATTTACCACAATGAACCCAACCAGTCCTACCGACTATCACAGTCTTACCTTCCGCTACGCTTACTCCTGCACCGAGCTTCATCTGAATCTTACATTGCCTTTTGGGTACCACACAACTCTCACCGAGCTCCATTAAATTTCCTCTTTCTCAACCAATTCCCAAGACTCAAAACTTAAAAGGCAAGCCAAGAAACAAACAAGAAGAAAATCATGAAAACCAATAACAACACAACTCCGCAAACAAAGTGGTATGGCCATATGCTAGACATAAAAAAAGCCATCAATCAAGCACAACAAATCATGAAACACCAAAAGCAAAAGACTGGAAAAAACACCATGACTCAATCCCCATTGTTCCCAGTGCTTCCAAGGAAAATCTCAACTTGATCCTTCTTCAGAATCTCATGGTAGTTTCCTTGTCTTGCAATCCCCTCAATCATATTTACATAAACACATAACTGTCAGTGCATAAATAAACATAAAAATACACCAGTTACCTTACCTTGTTATCTCAAGCACATTTCTTGCAATTGAACACGTCCACGTCATCTCTTAAGGGACTCCAATTCAAGTACATGTTCATGAATCTAGAACATATCCACATAATTTCAAACAAATTAGGTTTAAGAAGACTTCCTGTTAGGGTCCCACCCTAACCCCCTTATTCATGTCATGGGATCACGTCATAGTCAAGAGTCAATAAAGCCCATATTAATATTTGTAAGTGGTTAACTCGCAATTAATGAAGGGACCACAGTTAGTTGCAAATGGGCGGTAGTATTAAATAAAGGGTAAATGGGCGGTAGTATTAGATAGATGGTATTAATAAAACCCACGGTATTGGCCCGTGGTATTGCATGTATGAGTCATATATAAAGGATAGAGATTCCCTGCGAGGAGTATCGTGTCTTGTTTTGTAATCGAGCTCTGCTCTATTGGAGGTTGCCCCCTCGAAGAGGCCTGTGAACATTTCTCTCTGAGTAATAAAATCATTGCTATTCTGTGTTCTGGGTATATTTTTATTCGCATATTCTGTGTTCTGGGTATTTTTCTCGCATATTCTCTGTTCGGTATTTCTTTGCAGGTTAAGAAGAATAACAAGTGGTATCAGAGCACTTTCTAGGGCTCGGTGGGATCTCCAAATTTTAGCGATTTTTTTTTGGCTAGAGACGTGTTCTGGCGTCTTTAAACCACGAGATCTGTCGTTGAGCACATAAACCTGCGGATTTGGGGAGGCATGCACGCAGGAAATACAAGAGGTGGTCACATCTGTTCGACTCCCTTGTAACCCCTGTAGGTACCTCTTCGAGTAGTAGCGCATTAGACAGAACCGCGCACGAACTGTCTTCCACGTACCCTCTGGGTATATAGGAAGCCCCATAGCTACCTTGAAGCCTCGCCATAGATAAACTTTCGGCCATCTTGTGGCTACAGTACACCGAGAACAGCACTCGGAGAGATTTCTCGCCCGTACGATAGGGTAGTCGGTTTGTACGGCTAAGGGTACGGTCGATCCTCCTTAGTTAGAGCCCTAAAACATTGGGGAGTACTACTGCCAGACCCTTATGTATATTGCGATCTGTAGCACTTGACACTCCTCAAGACCCTAGTTCCCTTTTCTATCATCATCTCTTCTAGATCCGCTTGTGCAAAGGAGTGCAACAACAACAGACATCGGTCCCAATCAGCCATTCCGATCTCTTAGATTCGTTAGCAGCAGTCAGTTTTGCCGCCCAGCGCTATCAGATCCGCCATTCAGATCTCTCAGATCCACCAGATCAGAGTCGTTGTGAAGGGTTCCTATACGGGGTATAATTTTCGCAAGACTTTTGGCCGCATTGACATTTTGAGAATTTGGCCACTGCAGTATTGATAAGGGAGGAGTAAAACTCCGTTAGGAGTTTTCAGAAAAAAAAAGAAAAAGAAAAAAGTCTGAGATCTTTCGGGGCGCTTATTGGTGATCTAGCCCATCAGAATCAGGACGACGAGCTGAGCACGGTGGTACCATTCATTTTTTAGTAAATTTTTTTTTAGGCGGTCCCACTTTTCAAAAAATCTGGTTGGTGTATGGTGGCAACTAGAGCTCAAGCGATGGCTAATGAAAGGATGGACAAACTTGAAGAATCAGTGCATGAACTCGGCATTCAGGTTACTAGACTACTTGGCATGGTCAACAACATAGTCCCGAAGGGCAAGGAGCATGCCCACGAGGAGTATAATGGCCAGGAACACAATGAGTGTGAGTCTAGCCACTCTCCTCACGTCTGGCACACCCACCCACAACCCAGTCAGCGACCTCCCAAGTTGGATATGCGTAAATTTGACGGTTCTCACCCGTCGGCATGGAAATGGAGCAATATTTCAAACTAAATCGCATCTACGATGATGAGACTCAGCTTATGTTGGGGAGCATGTACTTGGACAATGAAAGGTGGCAATGGTGGGAATGGCAGCAACGTTGCACTGGAACTTTTAGGACTTGGCTCAAATTCACCAAAGCTCTTCAAGACCGCTTTGACCACGAATCATCTTTTTTGGGTCGTCTTACTAAGCTTCGACAGACTGGTACAGTGGGTGAATAGATTACAGCTTTTGAAGCCTTAGCCTTCCGTACTTGGGGTCTCTCAGATGGGTTCTACACGGAATGTTTTATCAACGGTCTTAAAGAAGCTATCAAAGCCCAAGTCCTACTGCACCACCCTCCCACATGGACGGAGGCTCATTTCAGAGTATTCCTCCCTTAGCTTCGGCTTGGAATCTGTATCAAGGGTTATCAACTCCTTATAATCCTTTAGGAGGAAACTTTGCTGGTTATGGTGGATATGCGGCCGGAGTTGGTCAAACTCTGAATTTTGCTGGATCACAAGGTTTGCCTTTTGGTTCAGCCGGTTCTACTAATTACTTCGGGCAGCCTGGTGCCTTCCAAAATCTAGGTCAATCTTTTCAGAGCTTTGGGAGTTCTGCTCAGTCTGGGTGGAATCCCCAAGGTCCTCCTAGGCTTCTGTTTCTGGCAACATTGAACTTGCCAGATCTCACTAAGCTAACAAATGATCCAATCAAGTACAATCCAGCCCGGCCTCTGCTCCCAACCAAACTCCCTTCGGATATTCCAAAATTCGAAGGGAAGAGTGGTGAGGACCCCGGCGACCATGTAACCACATTCCATTTGTGGTGCTCATCCAACTCCCTTATCGACGACTCGATTAGGTTGAGACTCTTTTAACGCACCTTGACTGGTAATATGGCCAAATGGTATATAGAGTTGTCTGGGGTCAGCTTTACATCTTTCGCTGACTTAGCTAATATTTTTTTAAATCATTTTCAGTTTCCTGACCGTTATGATGCCGAAACTGAACTACTGGCCACTTTTCGTCAGGATAAGGTAACTCACATTTCTGACCATATTCAGGAATTGAGATGGAGAAAGAGGCTCATTAAAGCCAAAATCCCTCTGGAGTACCGTCTCGAATGTTTTTTGAAATCTTTAATACCTGAGATCTCCAAGGATGTCTCCATGTTTGGAGTCTATTTTGAGGAGAAAGCCATTTTTAGGGCCCAGCAATTAGAATTGATCTAGTCTCAGTCTGGGATCCTACAAAAATACTTGCCAGATGCTCCTGGGTCTAAGGTTGACGTAGCTAAGTCGAAGCCAGGTCCCCACGCGGATGGTATTGTTGGGTCGGTAGACATGAATGCGGTGAACTTGTTGAACCAATTGCAGCAGTTGTCTTTACAAACTACTTCTAACAACCAAGTCACATCGTCTAACCCTCCAGCTTCCCAAACCTCTTCAATTAATGTTATCCAATCTGATAACCCCAAAGGAAATCAAAATTCCAATGGGAAAAAGAAAGGACGAGGTAAGAAAAAGAACTAGGAGGGGAAGCCTGATTTGGATAAATCCAGCAATAATGCTGGTGGTGGTAGAAATGAGTCTAAAAAGAAAGTCAAATTTCCATGCAAGTTGTGCAGTGGAGACCATTTAACTCATCTTTCCCCCAAGATTGAAGATTCTCAGTGCTTGTTAGGGCAGCAAGGGACTTCTAGTTCCCAAGCTATGTTAACTAACCCTTTTCCCCAATGGCAGCAACTTCTTGTTGGCGCGAGTTCAAACCCCGGAACCTTTGCAGGGGGCAACCAGGAAGGGGAAAAATCATCGAATGTTTTCATGATGGGTTCTAACGTCCATGTGGCTACTCGGTCACGTGATTATGGTGAAGCTGAAACTTCCAAGGACAAGACTATTCCTAGAAATACTGACCTTCATATTGAACGACCCCCTATTGAGACTATACCACGGATACCGAAAGGTCCCGCTAAATGCGTGACTATTAATCCTAATGCTAGGGATGCCTAGAATTACTCCATTATGGAGGATCTGGCTCAGAGTCCGTGCGCCATGTCCTCTTTAGAGGTTCTCGAGTCATGTCCGGCTCAGAGAAGTGCTTTACTTTCCGCAATTGGGGCAGTCGATCCAACTAACTCTTTTAGTGCTCACTTTCGACATGTTAAATGTCAAAAAGCGACTCCCTCATCATATGGCTTTTCAAATAAAGTCTACATACCAGAAAATTAACATTTTTCATACCGTTATTGATGAAGGGGCTTCCACGTGCGTCATGTCGATGTCATGCTGGAAGGCTATTGGATTACCTTCGGCTGTTCCTTCACCTACTATCTTGACTACATTCGATGGCCATTCTCATAAGCTGCATGGGATTATCCCGACCTTCCCTATATGTGTTGGGGGGAAGGTCATTAATATTGAAGTAGAAGTCATAGATTCTAACCTAGACTATAATCTCCTCTTAGGAAGGAACTGGGTATACGAAATGGACACCATTGTTTCGACTCTGTTTCATGTCATTTGCTTTCCTCATGAGGGGAAAATCGTTAAGGTTGATCAATTGGATTATTGTCCAGTCGATCCTCAAGCAAACTCTGACTCTACTATTCCTTTAGTGGATAACCCTCATCCACCTACTGAGAATTTAGGAGTAGGGATGTATTCCTCGTTGATGGGTACTTTTGATCTTCCCTCTCCTTTCACTAAAATCAATGCCATTTCATCATCTGAGGAGTCTCCTTGAGAAGAGTTCTTCCGAACTCATTATTTTTCAGACCCTTGGACCTTGCCTTCACCTACGACCACATTAGTTAAAGGACAAGGGAATGGAATGGCATTTCCTATATCTGCAGCTGAGCTTAGATATCAGTCTATTGTCAAATCTGCAGATGACCATTCTACTCCTTTTTCCGAAGAGGAGTTAGATGGCAATGTGGCCCCGGCTTGGAGCTTTGATTCTACCTCTGCCTTGGACAACTTAGATTCAGTTTTACCTTCTGAAGAAGCAATCCTCGAAGCAATGATCGGTATAGATCAACCTTGGGAAGATTTACACCATCGTTCATACTTTCTTCCTCCATTGCAAGAGGTAGAATCTAGATTCTCCGAGCTTTGTACTAGTGATGTTTGTACGGTGTCAAATCCTTTTGCTCCAGCACACGTTCGTGTTGAAGGTAATATGTCGGTGATTTCAAAAATGACACCTATAAACATCTCTAGGGACCCTAACATGATCGAGAATCTCTTCATTGGAATTGAGTGTTCCCCTGAAGAAATTCAAATTTACACCGACCTGTTCAAGGAATTTTGGGTTGTATTTTCTTGGTCTTATGAAGAAATGCCTGGCATTAACCCATCTATAGTTCAACATGAGATCAAGAAATATGAAAAAGCCAAAAGAGTTCGTCAAAGGCTTCGGCCGGTTAACCCTAGGAAAGTAGCAACTATCAAAGCTGAAGTGGAGAAGCTGCTAAAGGCGGGTTTCATATACCCTGTTCCTCTTACTGGTTGGGTTTCTAATCCAGTCCCTGTAGATAAAAAGCAAGGAACAATTTGAGTATACATCGATTTTAGGTACCTAAACAAGGCTTATCCCAAAGATAATTACCCCATGCCATTCATTGATTAGATTATCGACGAGTGTGTGGGTAATGAGAATTTTTCCTTCATGGATGGTGTTTCTGGTTATAATCAAATTTCTATCTGTCCTGAAGATCAACATAAGATAGCCTTTATATGTCCCTGGGGTACCTTTGCATATAGAAATATGCCTTTTGGTCTTAAAAATGCTGGAGCCACCTTTCAGCGGGCCATGTCATATGCTTTCCATGACATCAAGCATGTCATCGAAGCATAATTGGATGATCTCGCTGCTCTTTCTAAAAAAGAACTGATCACCCTAGTCACCTTCAAATGGTTTTCGAGCGATGTCATTTTTATAAAATCCGGTTGAATCCCAACAAGTGCATTTTCACGGTTACGTCTGGTCGGTTTTTAGGTTTCATTATGTCAAATGAAGGGATTCGGGTTCATCCCTTCAAGGTTGAGGCAATAGTTCAGTTGCCTCCCCCGTCTTCAATTCGACAACTTTAGAGTCTTCAAGGGAAGGCTAATTTCTTAAAGCAGTTTATAGCGAACTATGCTGAGATCACTAAAGGGTTCATTCGTTTACTACAAAAAGGAGTTCCATTTGTATGGGACGACTTTGCGCAACGATCATTTGATGCTTTGAAAAAGGCATTAGTCTCTGCCCCGCTTTTGAGTCCACTGGATTATGGGAGAGACTTCCTTTTATATCTCGTTGTAGCAGAATCAACCATTGGTATGGTTCTCGTTCAGGAGGATGATGCTCTCACCAAGCATGTGATTTATTATTTGAGCCGAGGCTTAATAGGTCCTGAACTTCGCTATTCTCCGGTTGAGAAGTTGGCCTTGGCAGCTATCCATGATGTCCAGCGGCTCCGTCATTATATCCTGCTGTTCAAAACTTTTGTCTTAGCGGTAGTCAATCCATTTCAATTTGTCCTCAGTAGGCGAGTGATTGGGGGAAAATATAATAGATGGATAGTCATCTTGCAAGAATTTGATCTCGAGTTCTTGTCAGCCAAGTCTAAGAAATCCATGGTTTTTGCCGAGCTAATTTCTGAGCTGGCTTGTGGAGAGGATACTGTTTATGAGGAAAGTTTTCTCGATGAACATTTATTCCTCATCTCTTCACTCGACCCTTGGTATGGAGATATCATTGTCTATCTCCAGACTTCAAAGTTTCCCTCTACTTTCTCCAAGGATGAACGTCGAAAATTACATCACCTGGCTAAAAATTATGTTATCATTAGTGATACCTTATACCATCGAGGGGTTGATTCAATCCTTCGATGCTGTTTAACCTTGGAGGAAGCAGAGTCAGTGCTAAATTATTGCCACAGTGGAGCTTGTGGTGGTCATCTATCGGGGCTTGCTACAGCCCAACGCATCTTATGTGCCGGCTATTTTTGGCCTTCACTCTTTAAAGACTATGTGGAAGCAGTCAAATGCTGTCACCCTTGTCAAAGCTTTACTCACAAGATGCATTCTCATCCAGCTCCTCTTTCTCCCATTGTCACCATCGATCCTTTTACTAAGTGGGGTATTGATTTTACAACTTGTAATCTGCCTTCAGCGGCAAATCACAGGTACATTATTGTGGTTGTAGACTACTTTACAAAGTGGGCCGAGGCCATGCCCACTTATAAAAATGACAATGAAATGGCAACATTGTTCCTTTTCAATCAGGTTATCTCAAGATTCGGTATCCCGAGAGAGATTGTCACTGATCATGGCAGTCATTTCCAGAATCAACTGATGTCTGAATTGGCTCTTAAATTAGGTTTCCGGCAAGAGCATTCATCTCCTTATTATCCTTAGGCCAATGGACAGGTCGAGGCAGTCAATAAAACTCTTAAGACAATCCACCAATGGACAATTGACAAAAGTCAGTCCAATTGGCACGTTATGTTGTATTCGACTCTTTGGGCATACCGGACCTCCGTGAAGACTGCTACTGGTTTTACACCATTTCAGTTGGTTTATGGGATGGAATCTATCTTTTCGATTGAATGTGAAATTCCATCTCTTAAGTTAGCTGTAGAGCTCCTTCCAGAGACTTCGTGTCTCGAAGAGTGCCTCCTTCACTTGGAACATCTTGATGAGCAGCGTCGAGATGCCGCCACCATGAATGAGGCTCATAAGAAAAGGGTTAAAATGCAGTATGATAAATCTGTCCATCCTCGAGTCTTTTCTGAAGGTGAACTTGTCTTGGTCTATGACCAAGATAAAGACACCTTGGGGGCATGCAAGTTTAAGCCTATGTGGTACGGTCCTTTCATTATTAAACGAGTTTTAGAAAAATGGTCGTATGAGTTAATCGATTTTGAGGGAAACAACCTAGCGGAGCCCTGAAACGGGCTCTACCTAAAGAAGTACTCTGCTTAAGTAGGAGTTAGGCAATGACTTCTTTGTACATTATGTATATTTGTACATATATCATTGAGAGTTTTTGGATATCAACACTTTTTGGTTTGTTGTGGCAAGTGTTGATGGATGATTTGGTCTATTTTGGGTTCACCAATGGTGCTAGTCGACACACTCGAAATTTTGCTTCCGCAGCTTGGGTACTCTATTATTCAACTAGTCAATTGATGGTATCAAGAGGCGTATGCATTAGTCCCGCTTCAAATAATATGGCTGAGTATACCGTCGTTATTAATTTACTATCCGAGGCAATCTCTCATGAGATCGACTCATTGGTAGTTTATCTAGATTCTCAATTGATAGTGTCATAATTAAACAACATTTATCGGGTAAGGGATCCATGTTTATATCGCCGGTATTTAAGGGTGAGGTTGTTGCAAAGATCATTTGTTTATATTAATTATTTTCACATTCCAAGATCTCATAATTGGTTAGCTGATTCTATCGCTAATCAAGCATTAGACTGGCACATCAATCATTCATCATAAAATCAAGGCATCAAAAAGTCAAACTGTATATATATATGTATATATATGTATATATATGTATATATATATATATATATATATATATATATATTATATATATATATATATATATATATATATATATATATATATATATATATATATATATATATAATATATATATATATATCATCATAAAGCATCTCGAGTGTACATATGTTGTCCAAAAATATATACAAAATTGGGACTCAAATGCCCATAATCATGTCCAGCATATCTAATGCCCCGGCTCAGGATGAGCGGCCAAATAGGTAACTATCGCATTGGCCACACGCCGAAAAGTGCGAACCCAGTCACGTGGCATGCCAACCACATGATGTTGCATATCCTCAGGAAGATCCTCTATCGCAACCATCAGTACTCGGTAGCTCAATCTCGTCAAGTGTTTCTGGACGTTGTTTAGAGTTCATTCTCTCTCAGCATCTACCTCTTTGGCTCCTCGGCCGCGCCGTCCATGCGCGGGAACCCATCTGGTCGTACTGGCCCAATATCTGGAACATGATCATTATATTAGTCATTTGAATCCCATAAAAAATATTTTCCAAAATGCATCATTATATTTGAAAAATCCAAAAAATCAAAAAATTCTTACCAATCTCGCCCAATGCTCTGTTTGGCGGTAATGCTAGGTCAGGATCTTCTCGGAAATCCAGCCCAGCATAGGGGTAGTCATCCATGGCGATGATCTGTTGATCCCACCAGGCGAAGAAGTCATCGTCGAAAGCAGTCCTTGGGACCTCCCCACCTCCAGATGTTTCATCAGATCAGCCCACCGGCCCATGCGTGGATCGTGTGGGGTGCTGATGGAAACTGCTACCCTGGAGCGGAGTGTGGGAACCCTCTCGAAAAAGAAAGTACACAGGATAGTCCCATATCTAAAGTTCTTGGTCTTTTCCCTCTTGATAGAAGTGAGCTGGCTCTTCATGTTGGCCAGAAGAGGAATACAAGAGTCGAACACAGTAGTGAGACAGTCAACTGCCATGCTCATGGTTAGCCGTGATGCCTGATGCAGAGAGGACTATTTGTTCACTCGAGCTATGGTGAATAGGATTATCCTCAGAGATAAACTCGCCACATGTGTAATAGAAATCTGGCTACCAACCTTCTTGGGATGTCCCGGGCAATATATTTGTACGTAGTCCTCTATGGTGAGACTGCTCCGTGTCTTGCCCCGGGAATGTACTACCTCTCCCCTTCGGGAAAGGCCCGTGATGAAATAGATATCCTCCACTTCTACCCTGAGTGGCATTTGATCAATCATGAAGGCTTCCTCCTCGATGTCCCAATAATCAATGAGCATCTCAAGCAGACGTACATTGGCTTTCATGTTTGGCAGTTTGAAGAATTTAAGCAGACTGCATCCCTGTAAGGTATCCAAAGCTTGAGGATCATTCATGACTTCATTATCCACCACTGCGTGCTCTCTTTCATCCCAAGTGACTGGCATTTTGAGAAAAAAATGATTTCCAACCGTTAATTTTTGTTTAAAATTGGTTCACGGCATATACATGGGTTCCTGTGCACACAGTCGCGTATAGGGCTTGTGTGTACGCGAGTTTCATATTACCAACTCGCGTATACTCCGCGGTGAAATTTTGGACAAAAGTTCAACGGTGAAATGTCAAGTAAAAATCTTAAAACTAGTCACAATCAATTGCAAGCTAAGTATAAGAGTTACCTGGAGGTTTTTGAAGAATTTGAATGGTCAAATTTGGTATTCGGGAAGTTTGCTCCTTTTGCTCCAAATCTTTGCTCTCCAACTCAAATGGTAAAAATGGTGAGTCCAAAATCCCTTTTATATGTTTTGAAAATGATTTTTTTTTTCAAAATTTTATTTTGTTTGGCCTCATGTGACTTTTAACTTGGGAGCTTGGAATGTCGAGAATGGTTTGTTTTTCAAGACATTTTGGACGTTTTTTTGACTGTTTCGAGACGGTTCCATGACTGCTAATCCGTCATGGCAGGTATCGTTTTCTCACTAGCATATAGGTTAGCGACACCATTTTTCCGTTGCATTATGCATACTAGCCTTCATTCGCTAATATATCTGCCATAGGGTCGACCCCATCGTGTTATGGTTCGTAAGCCATCTTCACTTGCCAATTTTTGAAATCATGACTTGATGGTAGAACCATCCTTTACATGGGCATCGTAGTTAGCACCTCACTGACATTTGTTGTCCATGCTGCTCCAATTTGTGTAGGCTCGGGAGTCCTTTGTAGTCCCGCCATGACTTATGCGTTGAAGACTCATTCCTCTTAGCTTCTTCGCTTTGTTCTGCCCTTATACCTAGAGGCTCCTTTGTGTTGAGTTGTACTACTGCATTGCATGTTGACCACTTGCACCTTTTGGCCTAGAGCCAGCTTCACTTGGAATCGTGTTTAAACCAACTTTTGACCATGACGACTACAAAATAAACCTTGCATACCTTTGACTTCTGCAACTTGACACACCTTGACCCATGGAAGGAACGTACCTTTGAGTGTCACTGACCAGTTTTCACCTACCTGCATTGAGCATAGGAATGTTCCATTCCCAGGAACTAGATCATTTGTTTCACCTACACTCGTTCTTTCCACTATACCATAGCATTCTTTTATTCTTTTTCAAGCTTAATAGAAAAAGACAAAAAAATTAAATATTCCAAAAAGAGCGGGAACGAGACAATATTTCCATTTATTGTTGGCAGCTAGAGTCAGTCATGTCGCCCTTGGACAAAGCACTCAAAACAAAGTCTCCTCCATTTGGGTGGGATTTAGTTTGACTTAGGTACGCCTTAACCTTGTTATTGAGTCAGTTCTCCCCCAATTGGTTATCTCTTCCTATCATATGGAGGATTCGTTCGTGCCTCTTGCATGACGAACTTATACATAGTCATCATATGCTGCCACATAGTCACATTGAGTCGTGCTTTTGTTCAAGGGAAGTTAGCTTGAGTCGGCCTCTCTACGGTGTCTCTTGACTCATTTTTTAGTCGACCATCCATGGTTGTCAGTGTCATGTCTATTATCACATCAGCTATATTGGTCCTTTACTCATGTCGGTTTGAGAAGGTCTCCATTTACTTCTTGCTGGCGGGTATTGTCCTTATCGACGACGACATCTTGCTCTGAGGACAGGCCTAGAGCTGCACCCTCGCCCTATTTTAATTATTGATAGGTCACCTTGTGCTCAGCATCGATCAGTATCATGGGTCTTTGACTGAGTGGTTTCCCTTGTGTTCGACATCAGCTTACATTATCACACATTGGAATTCATGTAATACCTTGGTTTCCATTTGACCCTATTGGTGGATACCTTTCCTCTGTGTTAGCTTTAATTATTGGTTGGTTCAGAGGGTTTCTATCGTGCGCTAGAAACATCTTGTGTACGCTGGAAACATACTTCGGTTGGGTTACTACATCTCTTTTGTCCGATTCCTTCCACATTATTGGCCTACGGGTTACACTCATGCTAGATTGATGAAGGATGCCTTCATGCCTTCCTTCTAGCGGATCTTTCCCTATCGACTCTAACTCGTTGCTCTGGGAAAAAGATCTAGAGTCCATTTGGCAGTACCTTGGGGTTTGCAGTCATTAGTGGCAGATCCTTCGCTATCGACAGTGGGAAACCATCATTGTCTCCTGATCGATAGATTCTTACAGGTGTTCGACTCCAGCTCATCAATTCACACTTGTTGGATTTTACTGGGTACCTTGATGCTCATTATCATTATTGGTGAGTAGTCTCGCGTTTGTTAACGGTATACATCAATGACCGGTAATCAAACGATTTCTCACATGGTCGACTTCAGATCATTTATTCCCATGGTGTAGAAATGTACCACGGCGGTCGGTGAAGACCTCAGGTTGTATCAACATTCATTGGTTCACTTGACAGTTGCTCCTGTTGCTGCTAGTTGATACCACTTCACCTTATATGTTGCAGTTAGTCATGGTGACATTCTATATGCTGGCACCTGAGTTTGCAGTGTAGTACCATCCTTTTCCATCATGTTCATTTGGTACCTTTTGGGATCAGTCTTTGATATCAGTGATCCGTTGCATTTTTTCAGCATCATTGATAGTCTTATATGTGATATTCAAACATGTACTTGTTCGATCATGATCAGATGATCCATTATGTATTTTCCAGTCATTTATACTTGTATACTTAGTGGATCCACTTGTACTTAATATGCGTACATTCTTTACTTTCTCTGAGCATGGGTATGCCCACCTCAGATAATGTTTCTTTCTGATCTCCTTTTGTGGCTTGGCAGGATGAATTCTGGTGAAGTCCTCCTCGGTTTTTGACTGATTTCTTTTCCATGTACTTTCTTAATACATTTCGGCCATCATGTACCCCTTCTGACCTCATCTATTAGGGGGCATCTATTATAGCTCCAAATCTCACTATTATGGTTTGTGATGTTTCACTCATGGCCTAAGGCAAGCCCTCCTTCCAGACCTGGTCCAAATTTAAAAAACAGTGTTTTATCCTTATACGCGACATTTCCCTGAGTTAAACACGTGTATACGCGGGTAGGCATATACCCAACCTGTGTATATGTATTAAAACACTTAAAAAAATATAAAACTCCTTAATTTTGGGTGGAGATCGCGGGTTTTACCTGCTGATCACTTGTTAGTGCCCATGGCCCAACTGTTCCCAACCAACTCCTAACTAAAAAACTACTTTGGGAGAGGTATAAAAAGACCTCAAAGGGAAGGCCTAAAGGAGGAGAGAAGAGAGAGAAATGTTATTATACTGAGATTTTTTTCCCTGACCAGGTCTAAATACCCTTGTGCTTTCTGCACTTCCCCCATTTGTATAGGAAACCCTTGTTTCCTTGTGTGTTGATGTCCATCCACTATTTATGACATCATGGAGTGAGTCATGGAAGGAGATATGCTAAAGGCTTGAGGCTGGACGGATCTGGAAGGAAGCTTTGCTTGGAGCCTGTGAAAGCTTACTTAGGTGAAAATATTCCTTTTTTACATTCTATTTGTCTATAATAAAGAAACACATCTTGGTTCCTAATATAAGTCCTCTTTATGTTTATGATATTCATGTTGGAATTCATATGTGAATGGTTGTTTAAAGTTCATAACTAACTAGCTTCCTTTATAACATGAAGATGATTTCTTTATACGTCTTTGTCCATATACTGTTGTGTTGTTTGGAATTGGTTGTTTTGCAGGACAAAGGAGCGAAAGGGACTTGAAGAAGGGTTTGGACCCTAAAGGACCTTCTCAAACGTAGGACCTAAGGTACGCCTCTCTTACTATAGAATTTGCTTATAGTAGCATAATGGCTGTGTGAATGTGTGTTTCTCTTTATAGACAACTTTCAGTCTGCTAGAGTTTCCACCCAAAAGCCCTAGGGGAACATTTCCCTCAACAATGATGATCACAAAAGAAGTGAATTCAAAAGATCCAAAAATATGAAAAATGACCATAATTTAGGAAATGGAAACCTTGTACAAGTATGAGGCTTGGGATATAGTTGAGTTTCTAGCTAGAAGAAAACCCATTGGAATCAAATGGATGTCTACAAAGAATTTAAATGCAAAAGAAAAATTGGAGAAATATAAATCTCAATTAGAAACAAAATGTTATTACAATGTAGAGGGAATTAACATTGGTTAGATATTTTCTCTTATTTCCATGTGAAATTATATTAGATTTATTTTATCTATTTCCGCTTCTTTTTATTTTGAGGTAAAACAAATGAATGTGAAATATCATTTTTACATGGGAATATAGAACAATAAATATACATGAAGCAACCAAAGGGATTTTCAATGAAGAAAAATAAATATATGGTAAGTATGCTAAAAAAATACATATATGGATTAAACAATCATCAAGGATGTTGTATCAAAATATTGATACTTATTTATTAGGAATTGGGTTTAAGAGGAGTAAAGTGGATCACTATCTTTCTTTTAAATTATTTGGTGATCATCTAATTTATTTCTTCTCGTATGCGAGGATATAATAAATACTTCAATAAAATTGGAAACTTTGTATTCCAAGAATCTATTACAAACAAATTTCATTAAATTTGGAATTATACAATGGATATAGAATTTAGAACTTTGACTAATTAAGCTAGAAAATCAGTAAGAGACATAAGCAGTCTCGTTGTAACTAGTTTTAATAAATTTGGAATTATGAAATGGATCTATGATTGTACATATTGCATATGGATTAAATATTCAAACTAGAGGAAGAAACATCAATTGTCCCATTATAGACATCGTGAATGGATTCAATGTTCGAATTAAAGCAAGAGACATCATCAATCAAATTGGATAATATATCATTCGTATGTTTTGGGTGACCATTTCCTAATGAATTGACATAGACTCGTGTCACAAAATGGAGATCCTATGAATCACCAAATCCATTAGGGGACATATGGAAGTTGAATCCCATTGTTATTAAACTTAATATGAAGTTTACTATTAGCATCTTCACATTAGTTTCCAAAAAATAAATAAATAAATAAAAATAAAAATAAAAATAAAAATAAAAACAAAAACAAAAACTCAAGAAAGTAGTAATTAATGGGGAAAGATTTAAAATCAAGATGCAAATCATGATTGAGGATTTTCATTTCCTATGGCCATAGAGGAATCAATGTGATATTCATTGTGAAAGATGATTGGAGGCTAGAAAAAGGTAGAAGGCCCTAGATATTGAGAAGGGTTTCCCTCACATGTTTAGATAGGATTATTGGGTATTTACTTTGATTTCAAGACATAATAGGGGGAGGTGAATCCATCATAATTAATGGAGAGCCACAATAGTTTAAAGGAGGATAACAACTATTATATATATCATCTATGAACTTTAATTGATTTTATAATCAGTTTAATAACCAAGCAGGGTGAAATGGTCCTATCAAACTCTAGAGCTTGTATTGAGATGGTAAACGAGAATTTATATATGTTGGAGGCAATATTAATGCACTTGTAGGTGGAATTTTCTCGAATGAACGTCAATCTTGGTGCCTTGGTTTTTCCTTTTGAATTTGAAGAAGCATTGGATGTCGATGAAGAAGAAGGAACGTATGGAGCATAGGAGAAGATCACTCCAGAAGTAGTGGAACTCTCTCTGTCATGCTTAGATAATCTTGGAAATAAAGACCTCTCAATTGAAGGGGTGAATTACGCAGAATAGTTTTGTCTTTAGAATGGTTAAGTTATGTTTTGTAAATACATAGATATATTAGTTGTGTTCTCGAAAGTATATAAAGACAACACTCTTACAATTGTTTCATGTAGTAGGAGAAATGTTACAAGTAGTGTGATTTTGAATATTTTGAAGATTGAAGATGAAAACAAGGTCTTTGATATAAAAGGTTTTGGCCTTCAAACTAGACAATATTACTAGAAATATTATAACCATTTCTTTCAAAAACACCTATGTATTCACCATTTTTTCTCATTGCCATTACGGTTGGAATTGCATATAAAACATGGGTGAAAAAAGATTTTTTTTAAATGAAATGAATTTATAAACATTTATCAATGCATATAACTAAATAAAATCCAATAAATAGGTTAATGTGTTATTACGGGCTTCGATCACATTATTTCTACTACAAGTGATTTATAGATTGTATATTCGTAATGGCTTTAGAATATGTAAGAAAAATGGCATTTTTTATGATTTTTTGATAGAATGTTCAATAGAAAATATCAAAGAACAAAATGTAAGTCAACATATGTAAGGGTTTGGGCCCATAATATAGCTTTTATTAATACAAAAATCTAGTTGTCTCTTAAAAAAAAGAGTTTGTACCTTAATTTACATTTAGAGTTATTTCAAAATATACATTTCACATTTATATATAATCATTAGTGCATATAAGTAAATAGAAAAAATTAAAATAACTTTTTGCCTAAATGTATAATATAAAATGATTTCAATGACAAATTTCATTTAAGAATACAAATTAAATTACACAGTTACCAAGCTCAGTCGTGCTGGCCACATAAATCTTAATTGTTTACTGTTTCAGTCAGTTTGGGCCATAATTTGGTAATTCGAATTTGATTCAGATTTATTTTAATTATAAATTTTATTTTATAAAAAACATTAATACAAAAACGAAAATAATAACTTTTGCCTTAAAAAAAAAACTTTAAAACAATCAATTATATTTAAAGCAAATAGGATTACCTATTTTTAAAGGAGTGAATATTCTTGGTATTATATGTATAGATACTTATGTTTAGTATTATATATGTGCTGGAGCGGTTCCTTTATGTTTTACTATAATCCTGATGTTGACAAGCTTTAGGTGACTTTTTTCATCAATTGTTCGTAAAATATGGAAACGATTTCATTGTCAAAGTGTGGCAAAAATTACATTTCTCCTCATTTATTTGTTTATTGCTTATGACAAGATAATAATTTTCAAGGAATGAGGTATCCTACAGTCTGTTTCAATTTGTGGATATTTTTTTCCTCCCATTTTTTTACAAGGATGTAGATTTCATTTTCATGTTGATGGTTTTGCATGTATCTTATCTAGCCCCAAATTTTGGTGATGGAGCGGATCTTGAGAAGTAGTCGTGGACACAAACTATTAGAGGTTAATGTTATAATACCACTTCCACCTAGTGTCAGAAAAAGTTTAATGGTAAGTGACATAAAGAAGAGTTATTTAACGACAGGGTTGAAAGGGAAACCTCATGTCTTAGTTCTAAGTCACTTGTTTGTGTTTCTTAGTTGTAAGTCATATGATTTTGAACTTTATCAAATCAATTAATTCACTAATTCAATATGCATGGCTTGTATTTCTCACCCGATACTAGTTACTTGACATGGTTGATATAACATTCAATTCTAGGCCTCTTTTATTTTAAGTCAGATATTTTATTGATTAAAAGGATGTTCATATTTTGATTGGTTCCATTGGAGCTTGATTTAAAAATGTTTTGTAAATTCCACATTGATGTTATTTTTTCAGGGTGAGTTCTTTGCACCAGTAAGGTTAGATGAGTCCTACAACATAGGCATACAACAAGCAGATCTTTGGCCTTTGTTGTGTATCTGTTATTCTTTATATCATTCATGGATGGTTATTGATGATGTAAAATAGAGGATGCGAAGGTCCTACCAATTCTGTTGACAAAATAAAATAAAATCGAGTGGTAGAATTGTGTTTTAAAGGGTGAGCCAAAAATAAATACTTGAAATGTAGAACTTGAGAATGGAAAGCTATCTGATCTGGATCTATAGACACGATAGAATATGGAAAAAAATGATGCTATTGATGAGTTTTCCCGGCAAATAAGCTCTAACTGTTAGACCACTACCCAAATTTCAGTTATCTGTGATGGCAATAGTGAATCTAGCTTGATTTATATGAATAGCGATTTTTGCAATTGTCCTATTCATTTCTTATGAATGATTTTTATCTTCAAACTCCAACTAGTTTGTTGTTAAATTATTTAAAGCTTTCATGACAAACTTATAGTTTTCAAATCTCTTTTCTAAATCTATCTTCTTGAGGAAATTTGTCTTTTTAATTTAGGTACTATAGATTGCTACTATGTGACATATGCTATGATATAATTTCCTGGATAAATAGACAAAAGTGTTGTACAACATAACCTTTTTTAAATCTAAAGAAACAATATTTCCAAATACAAAGTTTATTAATTAAGAACATCTTTTAGACTTCTTTGCTAAGTTATGATTATATCTTTGTAAGGGATTTTGTGTATGCTGATATTTTGTTGTCTCTTTGGTTTTTGTTAGGTAACAATGGTTAGGAAGGAATGTGTTCTTGAGCACCAGGCACACATCTTATTCTACTATTGACATGAAACTCCATGGTTTTCAGGCATGGAAATAAAAACGCAAATGTTTGTGGGATATCCAAAGTCTGAGTTGGATGAATTTAATACTAATGGTGATTTTGATTCCTTGTCATATAAAGAATGTCACAAGTCAAATTCAAATAAACAGAAGTAGCTCAAGAATGAAGGTGAAGAGATTGCTTTCTATCCAAGTCAATTTATTTTATTTGTTGGTTGTTGTCATGTTTTGAGTGCACACTTGTGAAATTACAAATTGCATGTTGGTTTATGTAAAGGGGATATATGTGTGTGTGTGTGTGTGTGTGTGTGTGTATGTGTCCTTCATGGTTTCCAGAGATCTGTGTTACATTTGGACAATAGTTTAGATATCATTCAGATATCTAAACACCAAAAAACAACAACATTGAGATTTTTCTTTCACTCAACCTATAACATATTTCATCTGTCTTCATCAATGTTCTTCTTCCATATGCTATCCACATATGTCATTTCCTTTGCAATATTTGGTGTATTTGCTAGTTATAGGTCATTTATAGATTATAAATGTCTTCAGAGTTTCACTTTTAATTGAATATTAAATTGATATTGATTCTCTTATACATAACTATTTTTTCCTCCACCCACCTTTCATAAATTCTATAACAATTAGTTAGGGACTTGCATCTTTGATGTTGCTTTGCTTGTTTAGTAAAATATTGTAGAGACTTTAAGTTATAGAAAGTTATAAAATTTAAATTTGTGAAGTTTCAAGGTCTAATTTTTAAAAGTCTAATTCTTTGAAGGGTGCCAGCTCAATGGAAGAGCACCTTCTTTGCAAGAAGGATTTTGGAATGGCAATGATAAATTTTTGGCGACAAGGGCTCTTTTGACCATCACCAATGAGCTTTGGTGAGATTTTTCGACCTTCACCAAAATATGAAATGATGATAGTCAATGAACACCACTATATATATGCATCAATAATGATGACCCTTATAGGTCCATAACCATAAATCGTTGTTGTTGATATGAAATGGTGACATTCATTGTCTGTCATTATAGTCATTATTCATGACAGGCCTTGAATGTCACCACAATACCTATACTTCTAGAAATGTGCCTTTTGGTGACGGTCAATGAATGTCACCATATATATGCACCAAGAGTGACGACCATGAAAGATCCATCACAATAAATCATTATTGTTCATATGAAATGGTGACAGTCACTATCCGCCATTATAATCAATATTCGTGACAAATCTTGAATGTCACCATAACATCTATACTTTTGGCGACGCCACCATTGGTGACGTTCTGTTTTTGGTGACAGAGGCTATGGTCCATCACCATTGCTCTTATGAAATGGTGACGGTCACTATCCATCATTATAAATCATTATTTGTGATGGGCTTTGAATGTCACTACAACACCTATACTTTTGGTTATGCCACCTTTGGTGATGTTCAGTTTTGGTGATGGAGACTATGGTTCGTCAATATTGCTCATATGAAATGGTGATGGTCGCTATCTGTCATTATAAATCATTATTGGTGACGGAATTTGAATGTCGCTACAAAACCTATACTTTTGGCGACACCACCTTTGGTCACATTCAATGCCCTTTTTTCTTGTAGTGAGGGGAAAGAAAGTCGTGAAGGGATAGAAGAAGATGCAAAGGAAGAAACTGATGAACAGAGTGAGGAAGTAGAGGGAGAAGAAGAGGAGAAACACAAGAATGAGAAGGAGAATGGAAAAGGGGAGATTGAAGACAAGAAATAATAGAGGTCTACAATTCAAGGTAAAGAATGGAAGGACTCACCTAGGGTATCTCTAGAACCCACTGAGAAAGAGGCAACACCTACCCTCACTTCCATAAGTACCCCTATCAAGAAAAAAGGGAAGAGACCGAGACAAACTCAATGGTAGTTTAGGATAAGAAAAAGTACAAGGATAAGTCAAGGAAAACCTCAAACACCCACGTAAGTTGCTATTGTCATTGAAGACTCACCAAAATAGCAGGAAAAAATAGCTCCTCTTGTGAAAAATCAAGGGGAAGGATCATCAGGACAAGCCTCTCCCAAGTCTCCTATCACTTATGTTAGGAGGTCTGTCACTAGATCTGCCTCAACTTGCAACTAGGTACTTTGCTTCCCAAGACAAAGATATCACATAATTTATAGCATGTTCAGGCTATTGGGAGATGATAGTATGTAAGCTTGCCAAAGGATATGGAACACTTTTCCCTACAGCTTGGAAATCATAGAGTACCATTCTCCTCAGAGAATGAGAGGGGCACTGAAAAAAACATCGATGTACGAGCAAGCTCTCTAATGACTCAAAGTTAATTGGATTCGCTTGAGACTCATTCCACCACTACTCTTAGGAATGTTGGAAGGAAGGACAAAACAAGAAGAAAGAAAGTAGTGGGAGGAGATAGAGAAGAAGGCAGGATTCTATGCATAGGAAGAGGAATCTACATCAAAAGCATGGGATGTCAGGGAAGCCACTAGAGCAATCAAAGACATGGATATAGATTGAGTTTCTCAGAGGATGAGCAACACTTTTAGTAGGGGGTGATGATGAGCCTAATCATTGGGTAACTATATGGACCTTAATACACCTCCTAGCTTATTCAAATAAACTCTTCTCGTAATTTCTTACATATTTTGATTATATTTTTCTTAATGAGATGAGTCAAAGTGAGATATTATGCCTAGTGGACTAATCTGCATTGATTGCATATTTTAGAGAACAAATCATGGAACTTTTGGCTAATTAAGGGCTGAAAATCGAATGAGACAAGGAGAGGTTGTAGGAGATAGATCCTCCTCATCTACTCATCACTCATTCGAATATTGCTCCATCAAATCACACTAGCTTGGAGTTACAAGCAGCCAAGATTAAAAGGCAGCCAAGCCTATGACAGTTAAAGAGCCATTTCATCTTGAGTTTGAGAGCCGAGCCTCCCTATATTTAATGAATTCATTGGAGACTTTAGTTGTATATATAAGGAGGCCTAGATACTCATTAGGATTCAAATTTTTGATGTAAAAACACTAGGCATTTTCGAGTTCAAGACTTGTGGAACACATTGTTACATAATTTTCTGATTTGATAATGAGAATTCACATTTCCTTGATCCAACACTGAGTTGACTTAGAGGGATGAAGATATTAGGTTAGGGCCCACCCCTAGTATAAAAGGCTCCTCTTCTTATATTTGTATGCTTAGTTGATTTCATATTTTAATGGTTGAATTGTCTTTAGCATTATTTCATTACAAGTATTTATGGATTTGATTAGTTTTCTACCATTTGTGCATTGCTTCAGCATTAGCTTAGGAATATAAAGGAAGATCAAAAAGTTATTAGTATGTGGATTTGTTCTCACTCCTCCCTTCAAGGACCATGGTTTGAGGAAAGAACTCCTATGTAGCCCTAGAAAGACAAAATTCTGATTTCTCATGGAATTTAGGGTTTTATGTTACTTAGGTAATCATTTTACTAGTTTTCAAGAATAGGATTTAATTGTCATTTCTGCTATCTTTAATCTTACATTACATTTCATTAAGGCTTCATATTACCCTGCAATTTTTCCCATGCATGAAATAGGTAGCTAGCTCATGAAATTATGTTTCCCTTAGTTAATTGAATTCCTTCTTGTTTACACGATTTATGGATAAATGTCAATGATTGATGTTCCAACCATACAGAGAGATTTCATGATCGACAACCCCATCCTAAACTCATCACAAATATGTTTTTAGTTATGAAGGATTCCTAGGAACTTCCTTGCTTCATTTCACCCTCCATTCACCTTCCCTAAGCCTTACATCTGCTTCCAAATCCCTCCTCTTGCTCTAGGTTGCATCCTATAGGAATACAGGGGATCCTCTAGGAGCATTAGGAGATCCTCTAGGATGAATTAGGACATCCTGTAGGTTAACCTGTAGTGACCTGTTTTTAGGCTGAATTATTGAAAATGCCCCTAGGAAATTAGAAAAGGGGCCCTACTTGCCCCCCAAGCCATATAACCATCCACAATCATCCCTAATCCACCAGCCACATCACCAAAAGAAGTTATCTTTCATAGTTTTAAACAAAAAAGACAAAAATGAAAAAAGAGTTATTTTGTTCGTTTACATGCGCAACAGTAATATGTTTGATGTTTCAAATTACATGCCTAGGACAGTAGGATTTCACATATGATAATTTAGCATTCTCCTCAAACAACACCTCTTAGTAGCTATATTAGATGAATGGTGTGTTTAAGAATTTTATTCCAGCATTTTTTCTTACTACAGTAGACAAGATTTCATTTAGTGTAGATTTCCCCTTTTCCTCATTGTTAATCAAGATTCTTATGAATCAATAGAAGTCTGGTTTGAAAAACCTTAGTTGTCTATCGCCATCTTAGCAGTGACAAAGAGTGGAACCATCACATTTACTTATGTATACAACACTATCACCTCCAAGTTTGTACGAACCCCAGGTTGATAAAGTAAAGTTGCTAACCCAAGAGTTGTAGCATTCTTGCTACAATATTGGTTCTCATCAATGGCTAGCCACTGTTTATTCTTATATAAGTTCTAGATATGGGAACATGACCATTAGGAATGGGAATTTTTCCAAATAGTTGGTCCTCTACCATATTTCTCAACCATCCCTAGCACATGACTTACCCTTATGGTTTGAAGAGGAAGAGAAATATGAAGTATACCATACCATATCCTACCAAATATGTAGCCTATATAATATTATAGGAGGGGGAAAACCTCATGAGGATGACTTAATTGATCAAATCCCCCAGAACCAACACCACAACAACATGCCTCTTGATGAGTTGGTGAAGGAATTTGAAGATAACTCTTGAAATGATTTGTACTAAGTTGGCTCAAGTCTTCCTCATATCAAAATGGTAGAATTTGATCCATCTAAAACATTGACAATAAACCCCTCTCTCTCATCCCATCAGGAAGAGGAGTTGTGGAACTTGTTGAGAGAGAACTTGGATGCTTTAACTAGAGCAATAAGAAAATGAAGGGAGTGAACCCTTCGAAAGTGTACTCACCACATCTACATCAAGGAAGGCTACAAAGAACTACACTGGAGGAGAATGAACCTAGCCGTCAAAGACATAGTCAGTGAAGAACTACAGAAGTTGTCAAAGTTGCATAAGTTCATTTACCCCATCTCAGATAATGAGTGGGTGTCTCCTCTAGTTCTAGCCCCAAAGAAGAATGGAAAATGGAGGATCTATGTGGATTACATAGAGTTAAACAAATTGACTAAACAATACCATTCTCCTCTACTTGTCATTTATCATGTATTGGATGGTCTTAGAGGGAAGAAGTTCTTCTCTTTCCTGGATGGATTCATCGGTTACAATCAAATCTAGAACAACCTAGAGGACCAAGATAAAACCACGTTCACTTGTCCTTGCGGTAAATTTTCTTACAGGGTCCTTCCTTTTGGATTATGTAATGTCCCTCCAACTTTTCAAAGGCTTGTTTTGAGAATATTTGTTGAGCTATTCCATGACTCTATAGAAATCTATATGGACGATTTCACTCCCTATGGGTGTGATTTCCTAGAGGCTCTCTCCAACTTGGGAAAATTATTAATTAATTCCATTGAAATGAGCTTATCGCTTAGTCCTGAGAACTGTGAGTTCTTGATGAATGCAGTGAATACTCTAAGTCACTAAATATCCTACGAAGGACTGCAAGTGGACCCAAACAAAATTACTATCATAAAAAGGGTCCCTACTCCTAAAAGGTAGAGGAATGTTAGTATTTTCTAGGGCTTAGCTGGCTACTAAAGGAGATTTATCAAAGACTTCAACAAAGTAGCATCACCATTGTTTGGACTGCTCACCAAGGACTCTGAATTTTGTTGGTCAAAAAGTCGCGAAGAGGCCCTAGAAATATTAAAGGACAAGTTGAATAATACACCCATACTCAGAAGCCCAAATTCAGAGCTTTATTTCCACATCCATGTTGATGCATCTAACAAAGATATAGGAGAAACTCTAGGTCAGATAGATGACAAGTTTCTTAACATCATTTACTTCATTAGAAAAAATTTGTGCAAGGATGAATTGACCTACACTATGAATGAAAAGGAAATCCTAGTTTTTGTCCACTCCCATAACAAATTCAGACACTACATAATTGGTTATCAAACCTTTATGCATATTTACTATCATGCCATCAAATACATAATGAAAAAACTTGATGTGAATGCTAGAATTATTATATGGTTTCTTTCGTTACAACATTTTGATTTAACTATCATTGATAAGCCTGATAGAGAAAATGTAGTTGCAGGTTTCTTGTATAGACTTTCCTTGCCTGTAGGTGAGGAAGGAATGGTTGATGATCATCAGCTAGATGAGAATTTATTTTCTATTTCAATTCTGTCCCCATGTTTTGAGCACATAACCAACTACCTAGTTGTTGCACAGTTCCATCCAAATATGTCTTCTAAGGAAGAAAGCATAATTGTAAGGAATAACACCCCATTCACTTGGATTGGGGGAAATCTCTTCAAGTTAGGCCTAGACGAAATTTTCAGGATATTTTTCATGGAGGAGGAAGTCGTTGAAATCCTTCTAGCCTGTCATGATGGGGCTTTCAAAGGTCACTTTGTAGCTAAGACAACAACTTTCAAGGCACTGCAAGTTGGCTACTACTAGCCCAGTCTCCAATAAGATGAAATAAGATACACCAATCAATTTGATTAGTGCCAAATAATGGGGAGACCTACTCTGAAGGATGAAATTCCATTGCAACCTCATGTGACTCTAGAACCATTTGTAAAGAGGGGCATGGATTTCATTGGGCCCATTGATCCACCATTGGGGAAGAAAAAGTACATAATTGTATGCACTAATTATTTAACAAAGTGGGTTGAGACCAAGGTTGTCAAGGTAGCAACAAAGGAGAACATCGATGAGTTCTTAAGGGATAATGTATTTCGCAAGTTTAGGTACCCTATGAAACTAGTCACCAATGATGGAGCTCAATTCACGTCACATATCATTGAGAAGTCAATTTCCTGTCATCCTCAGGCCATTAGACAAGTAGAGGTCACTAACAAAGAATTGAAAGGAATCCTCACAATGGTAGTGACTAGGAGAGGAAAATGTTTGATTGAAAGACTAGTGGAGGCTACTTAGGCCTACAATACAACCTGGAAGACAACCAATAGATTCACCACTTATGGTTTGGTCTATGGGAAGAATGATATTCTCTCCATTGAGTTTGAGTACAATACTTTGAGAATGGAAGCACAGTTGGATTTGGATGTTACAAAGGAAAAATAGGAGAGGCTACTCCAAATCAATGGTTTGGATGAATTCAGGATGCACGCCCTCTTACACACTGAAGTTATTCAGGTATCCGTTAGCACCAAAATCCACCTTAGGCTGAAAGAAGGAAAAATTCAGGGTAACCACAAACCACGATCAGCCTAGTAGCTAGCCCTACCAGAACAGGAGAGGTCTCTGTCCGAGTCACACTCAGTGAATCGATAAACGAAAAGGCCTGAGGTGACTTACAATAAACTAATTATCTTAGGCTAGTAAGTGAACATGGATACAAGAAGTGATTTTTATGAATGATTGTGTTTCTGGGATGGTATTGGACCAATGGACCTCAATGAACAGAGAACTTAATACAAAGGCATGGATTACTTCGTGAGGCAAGATAGGCAGAAAGCCTAGAAATTTAGTTTAAAATAGTGTGGAATGGACAGATTGATTAAGAGGGTGAAAAGGGCATGGACAACATGTATACTTTTCAACAGAAGAATGAACACTGAACATGAAATTTTCCCACAGGCAGAGCAATAAAATTGAATTCTACCTTAGCTAACTTAGAAAATTTCACTAGAAATGAATATGAAATGAACTATGAAACATAACAAGATACATATGAAACACAAGAGACACATTTTCTATACTTACAACCACATGAATCTCATGAAATAGAGCCACTACCTTTCATTAATCCTCTGTAAAAAATATACAATGCAGAAACATAGTTTCTTTTCCACAGTCTCCTAGAAGTTACAAGCCAACCAACCTTTTGCAAATGGTTTGCATACAATATATAGAATGTGCAGCGCCACAAACATGACAAATGCCTTGGGTGACCCTTTTCCTTCCTTTGACACTTGGATAAATGCCCATATGGAGTGAAAATACTTTTAAAACCACCTTAGGTTCCAAAAAAATGAAGTGTAGATGACGGGGCCCACTTATGAAAAGTCGGGAAGAGAAATTTTGCGAAACAGAGGCATTTTGGGCCTTTTTTCCTATATGCGTCATGCCCTTTTCTGTATACATCGCGCCAATTTGAGGGCAGCTTTGGGGCACTTGCAGGCATCCAAAATGTGCCCAAGTGTCCTCGTTGGAAAGCCTGTCCTATCTACTTTCCAACCCAAGTGGAAAGTTTCAATTTGAAGCTCATTTCGCCCTCTAAATATTCATTCTCCAAAGACTGCTTCTTGTGTGTCAAAATAGGGGCAGTGAGGCCATGTTTTGGGGGTTTCTGACCTCCTGGAGAATCAAATCATGCCCAAATTTCTTGCTCGAGTGCCAGTAGTCATGATGTTTCCTGCTGAATCCAAAAATGCAAACCATTTCTCATTTGGAGCTCCCAATCCTATGCGTCGCACCGGTGGCGTGGCGCGTATAGCGAAAACACCTGTGTTTGTGCCAAAAATTCCCATGTGACCAAAACTATCCCAAATTTGTTGAAATTTGGGCTGGAGGTTGCCTAGGAGGCACTATGTTGGGCCATAGAAGCTTTAGCCAAGATTCAAAGCTGATCTTGCTCTTCTTCCTCTTTTGCTGCTCTGCTCAGTTTTGCCTTCAAGCTCCTTATTCGGGCCTTTGCACTCATGTTTCGTGCCTTGTAATGACAATCCATCCTCCTCAATATGGTTTTGTCCCTATTGGCCTTCTCTAGTAGTCTCTCTAGGTGCAGATTGACCCACTCTAACCAAGACTCACGATCGTTTTTGATCACTTGCTCCAAGGTAGTGATCTCGATCCTCCTCTGCTGGGCAGCTTGTCGATTCTCACGGATGCTTTGCATTTCCATGATTGCCTGCTGGTCCTCAAGTTGCTTGTTCCTCTACTCTAGATACTTGATGATCCATCTAGCCCTCTCCACATTGAGTATCAAGTCTTGGATCTCTGAGTCCTGCTCCTGAATGGTCATCCTAAGTTTGGCATTTTCTACCTCTACCTCAACATCCTGAATGAGGATGACATCGGTCTCCTGCACACCTAATGGCCCCTCATCATGCACGAGCTTCTTGCCCTTGTCTGGTACCTATGTAGTCGATGCCGGAAGTGAGGCCCCTTCCACCCTTGGTGGAGATAACACTGGCTTTGCTGCTGCAAACAAGTGCCTACTGCCTCTCTGATATGTAACAAAAACTGGCATGGTAGTGGTCTCATGGTGCTCACGCTGATGAGAAGGACCACCCAAATCCTGCTCTAGATTTGATAGTACCTGTGATGTGCTGAAGAAATCACGGGAAATGAAGTCCTCCCAAGCAATGCCCTGCAATCCCAACTGATGATCTACCAAAACCCGGATAAGATTAAAGTGAAACACACTGTTAAGATGTTGTTGAGGGGTCTTATACAGCATGAAGGCATTCATCCTCTCTATATTCCTGCATATGAAAAATTGGAGGTTCATCATCCTCAACCTGGAAAAGTGCATGAGCAAGTGGATGTGACAGGAGTATAGTCGAGAGAACCTCCCCTCAAAGCTGAAGTATTTCATGATCAATCTCATGAGTGGAACATACTCATATTTCAAGTATCTGAAGGGAAAGACTCTTGTGAGCTCATTCAAGAATATGGCCTTGATGTAAGGCTCATAGTGTTGCCTATCCACCTTCTTCTTCGTATGCCACTGTTCTCCAACATTTGGTATACCTCTTGGCACTGATATAGCTTCAGGTGTCAATATGAAAGTCACCCCGGCCAAGATAGACTGACCTCCATGTAGATGAAGTACAAATAAATGGGCCAACTCATGATGAACTCTAACATTTTCCACCCTTTGACAAAATTCAAAACATGATAGGTGCTAGAAGCATGACATGTCAAGAGAGCATGCTTGTAACTCGGTGAGGGTAGTGGGTTCATCCCTGACATGTTTTCCACTCTTGTGGTGTCTCTTGGGAGCTTGCTTTTCTGAGGATGAGTCACTCTATGTCTCCATCTCATACTCAGATGAATGTTGTGATGTCATGACTGCAATATGGACTATGATTAGGCTGCCCTTTTGATGATGGTGCGAGGCTGGGTGCCTTTGTAATATCTGTTACCAAGGGGAACAATGAAGCTGGGAGTATTAGGAAGGGAATGATGAAATGGGGATAGGGGTTATAGGGAGAAATTTGTTAGGGATATGGGAGGAGTTTGGATATTTTGATGGGGTAGGGTTTGGGGTTTTGTGTTGACCAAATAGTGGAGGGATAGGGGAAAGGGTTTGGTAGTAATTTAGGGTAGGGATTTTAGGAAAAATGAGAGAGGGAGGATGGGAAAAATGATAGGTGAGGGGAAAAAGGTGAGTGGAGTGAAACCTTGGCAATAACAAGACATTTAATAACCATAGCCATCAATTTCTTGGTGATTTCTTATGGTTGACTTTATGCATTTTGGTGGCATTCAAACATCTCAATAAACACCCTATCATTGACAAACTTTGATGAAAAAGTGATTTTAAAGAGCCTACCTCTCAATTTGATAGGCTTCACCAAAATTTGGGAGTGTTTGGGCACTTGTTTTGGCCCTTGTCTGTATGCGCCACGTGCAAAGCCCAGTGCGCCATGCCCTAGGTATGCACCGCACCCTTAGAAAAATTGAACTGTGGGTAGGCTATGTGTGTGCCGCGCCCTCTGTGTGCGCCATGCTCCTGGGTATATGCGTCGTGCCCTCTAAAATCGCCTCCAACTCACTCAAACGCTCACCAATGCACACTCACACCTTTACAACGCTTCTCCAAGGCTTGTAATAGCACAATGCCTTCGGTTTTGATAAAAATTTGTATATATAGCCTTGGAAGAGATGGGTTTAATTTTTGTCTCTTCAAAAACCCATTTTTCTATGTTATGTTTTGCATTTTTTTCACTGACTTTAAAACACATTGATTTTCACTTTCCCTTTGAAATTTTATCTCAAATGATGAAATTTTCGACACTCTTTGCAGGGATTGCATGACAGGACATTTGGCCACGGAAACCATGACTGCATCTGAAAAAATCAACTGACGACTTTTTTGAAAATTTTGTCATAAATGACACTGTTTGACTTTTCTTCAAAACTGAGTTTTGAAGAAGAGTCAAAGTCTATCCACATGATGATGAAGCTCTCTGAATCATAACTGTGTAAGGGCCTCACTCTGGCCTGCATGGCTTTACTGGACATGTTCAAAGACCAAATTGATGAATTCCTAGACCTAAGCCTTGAAATGACCTTTGTCTTTTAAAGGACCAGACCTTGACTGTCATGGACTTTGATGATTATTGACAAAAGACCTGAGCCAACAGGAGCTAGACATGAGGGGGAATGACTATCGTGACCTTCTCCATCAGATTATGGCATGCCCCTAGTGGAATTCAGCCGGGAGAATGGAGGAGGACACCTAAACATGAAACGCATACAGAGTTCTGATCTCTGACAGAGGACTGACCAAAATGACCCTAACATTGGCTCCAATGGGGGATGGTAGCTCCTTGGAGGTGCCAAGAATAGCAGATCTCTGGAAGAGATAGACAATGCCTTCATCCATTGGGCTATGGAGTCATCATTTTGATACATAATACAAGACTCTGACTCATTTATGAAATTGAAATGACCAAAAAACAGACTCAAACTTGACATTGAAATGACTTAAAGGCTAGCTTGAACAACTCTAACAAAACTGAAATAAAATGGTATTTACAGTGATAGTTGAAGTAATGTTGATAACTTAGAAATGGTACTGCTTGAGCAACCGACCATTGATTGGCCCTCCTGGACAATCTTCTCCGTTTATTTCCTTCAGAAGAAGGGCATTATGCCCCCGATATGCTGCAATCTTGAAAGGACATTTCCAGAGGTTCTCGAACTTACCATGCTTTCCTTTCTCCCATTCCTTGCATCCCCCTTCAGCACCACATCATCCACCTAAAATTTATCAACCTTTGCCTTTCTATTATAAGTTTTCTTGATTTTCTCCTGTAATTTGGATGTGTTCTTGAAAACTTCTTCTCTGGTCTACTGCAAGTGGACCATTTGATTTAGCCTTCTCTGCATGGGATCTTCTTCACTGCCGACGTCCTGAAGATTTTGAAAACTGGGGTAGCGAGAGAGGAAGGAAATATTGTATCAACTCCATAAACAAGCTCAAATAGTGACGTACCTATGGATTTCTTATGGCTGACCCGATCTTCCCAAAGCGCATTTACCAACATCTTATGTCAGCTCTTCTTGTTTATTTCCAGTAGCTTCTTCATTATGTTGACCAATGATTTGTTTGAAGATTCCACCAATCCATTGCCTTGCAGATGATAGGCAGTTGAGTGACACAAAATGTTGTGATATTTATGACAAAACTCTACCATCCTTTTTGATTTGAAGGTTGCTGCGTTATCAGTGATTAGCTTATTCAGACAACCAAAGTGAGGCAAGATGTTATTTTCAAGGAATGAAATGATTGCCACATCTGTATCTTTTCTAGTGGGAATCACCTCAACCCATTTTTTGAAGTAATCTATGGTTGTGGGGATCCATCTATGCTGTCTGGAAGAAGCAGGATGAATTTCGCCAATGAAATCCAACCCCCATTGCTGAAAAGGAGCACTCACCTCTATGGGCTTGAGTGGTAGAGGTTGTAACTTCCGCTTTCCTTCGAAAATCTGACACTTATGACAGCGCTTGACCATCTTATATACATCAGCAAACAATGTCGGCCAATAGTACCCTGCTCTCAAAATTTTGTTTGCTGTTGACTTCCAAAAAAGGTGACCACCACAGTCTCCTTACTGGTAGTCCTCCATGACTTGCTTTGCTTCCTTTTCCACCAAACAATTTAACAAAACACCATAAGGGTCTTTCCAATACAGTGTTGGATTAAGAATGCAAAACTTGGCAGCCTTCAACTTGAGTGTTCTTGCTTTGTTTCTAGTCATGCCGTGTGGTGGCAACAAATTTTTGAGCACATATATGATATCTAAATACCATGGAGAAAGAGAAAACATTTCAGATACCTGAATTGGCAATTCTTCATCGTTCTCATCGGACATAGCAGCAATCCAATTTATGTCCAAGGAATGCAATTTTGATTCAGCCATTAGCTTCACCAATCCCTGTCCTTTCACCAGTTTTGTGGGCTTTATTTCCATGTCATATTATAGCAAGGCTACAATCCACTTGCCTCTTCTTCCTTCCGGATCGGTCTACACTAAAACATATTTTACAGTAGCATTAGGAACATAGGCCAGAATGTGATTATGTAGAATATACACCCGTCTTTCAATGCCTTCACAAGTGCAAGGGCTTGCTTCTCAATGATGTTATACTTTAAAGTTGCGTCTCTTATAGCTCGGCTGAAAAATGCAATGGGTCTTTCATGATCATCTCTCTTCTGCAATAATACCGCTGCCATAGTATCCTCTAAAGTAAATGAAAACAATATGAAATCCTGAGTGTGGTCTAGGTTGACTAGAACTGGTGCTAAGGAAAGAGCCAATTTGACCAAATTGAAAGATTTTACAGCCTCTTCCATCCATTTCACTTGGCATTCCTTCTTAAGCATGTTTGTCATCTCTCTTAGATGCTCAACAAGATTGGGTACAAAGCGGCATAGGAAGTTCATCTTACCATTGAACAATTGTATCTCTTTTTTATTCCGGGGCAGATCTATTTGCTGAATTGCTTACACACGTGCAGGGTCAATACGGATGCCATCTTTTGAGATAATGTGCCCGAGCATTTTGCCTTCTTCCATGGCGAACAAGCTCTTCTTTGGATTCAGCGACAAGCCATATTTTTTGCACTTTAGGAAAACGGTTTTAATATGGTACATGTGCTCTTCATCAGATTTAGAAAAACCCTTCAAATCATCCAAATACACCACCAAAAAGACATCCTTCTCATTTGCAAAAGCCAAGTCCATAGCACGCTGAAATGTGGCACCCGCATTCTTCAAACCGAAAGGAATTTTTGCGTAATGAAAGTTTCCCCATGGAGTGGTGAACGTTGTCTTGTCTCGGTCATCCTCATGGAAAGAAACTTGGTTATATCTGGAATAACCATCAAGCAGTGACATACGGGATGCTCCCACTACTCGCTGAAGTATATGGTCCATTTTCGGTAGTGGATAGTTGTCCTTCAATGAAACTTTATTGATATTTCTAAAATAAATACATAAGAAAATCTCACCTGTCTTCTTCCTTACGGGCACCAAGTCAGAGATCCAATCTGAAAATCTGATTGGCACAATGATCCCTGATTTGTACAACCTGTTGATCTCCTTTTCAATAGATGGCAACAACTTTGGATTTAGCCTTCTCAACTTCTGTCTGAATGGTTTTTTATTGGGCTTGATGGGTATAGTGTGCTGAATTATATTGGTGTCATACGTCTTTAAGTCAGAATAGTCCCAAGAAAACACATCTACAAATGAAGACATCAAGTTGATATATTTGTCCTTGATCTTTGGCGGCAATGCTTTGGACAATTTTACTAATTTAGGATTTGCAGCTGTCCCGATATTGACCTCTTCCACACCCTTCTCTGTTGGCTGTAATGTTGGCTTCTGGGCTACATCATCTTGATCAAAGAGTTCTTCTAGAGGTATCAAGCCTTTGCGAATAACGTTATTCTTCAGTTGCAACACGTCCATTTCATTGATTTGTATTTCATCTATACCATTACCTTTTCCATTGCCATTTTCTTCATCAATTGAGGTCTCTTTAAACTTGCCTTTGTTTTGCAGAAAATCATCAATCTCCTCATCATCTTGGAACACTTGCCAATATCTCTGATTGTCTGGAACGGTTGGACGATGCTTGACATGAATTTCGAATTTGTTACTAGAGTTCATTGGGATCTTCAAACTACTCACTGCCTTAGAAAGAGCATCATCAATACTATTTTATATACGAGGCACACATGTCAAGGTGTATTCTGCAAAAAATTTCAAAATGTCTAGGACTGCATTACGGTAGGCCCGCATCCTGGGATGCTTTGCTTGATATTTGCCTCTGACCTGCTTGATAACCAAGTTTGAGTTGCCATATACTGAAATCCTCTTGGTGTTTAGCTTTCTTAGAATCTTTAGGCCAGTAATCAGAGCTTCATACTCAGCTTCATTATTTGAACACTCAAAAGCCAACTTGTAAGAGCATTGGGGCGAAGAAAGGACTGCGTACCCAAATTCCAATTCCAGCGCCATCATTTCCCACTGCTCCATCGAAATCCATGGTCCACAAACCTTCTTCCTCCTCTTGCAAGTGCTGGAAATCTGTTTTTTGTGCCTTGTGTGCTTGCTGTCCATTGCTTTCAGCTGATTTCCCAACAGTGTTCTGTTGTTCTTGTTCTTGTTTCTTCAAAACTTCTCTGAAATTTTATGTTATTTTCAGAATATCATCTGCTTCTACCAAATGACTATCTATATCATTTAAACTATCTGAATGCAAAACAAAAGACTCTAAATCTGTATGTACATAGTTAATAGGATGATTTATTGGTTTCTTTTTTCTTGTGATCATGTACTTCATTTTTTGTTCGCAATACAATTTCCTCATTTGTCTGAATACTGGAATTGTTGCATAGGAGAAATCTAGTTGTAGTGTCCCTTTTAGTTTCGCTACCCAAGACCTGGAAGGAAGCATGCCAAACCTTGGAGGAATTTCTGCTACCACAACATCCATCAAAACATTCTTCATTGGGAGCTGATCCAAACTCACAACCAAGTCTTTGATGAGACCTATACATCTTACTCTGCTGGAATCAAATGAATAGAGATCATGATATTTCCGGGTGATGTCCAGACCAAGCTTATCCATGATTGCCTTGGGCATGAGATTGTGAGAAGCTCCGGAATCGAACATGGTGTTATGTAACACAAAATAATGCAACCTTAAACTGATGTAAAAAGGTGGCACATCACTATCAGGAGACTCACCATTTGATGTTGGCCCAAAAATCATTTTAGGTTGATCATCTTTGACATTCACCATGTCAGACATTGGGTCCAAATTCAACATTTTAGATACTTGTCCTTTATAACTGCTGTTCTTCAATATTTTAGTCAAGGGGATGGATATCTTTAGTTTAGAAATCTCATTCTCTAAATTGAAAGCGGGAATCTTTTCTACCTCTTTGACTGGGATTTCTTTCCTCTCCTTTTCTTTCTATGCAACTTTCTGATGTGATGGTTCTGTTGACGTTGATTTGCTGCTCTCCGGATCAACCACCTCCTTTCCTTTCCTTTGTGTAACTGCTGGATCATTCTTCGACGCTTCAACATCCTTCTTTTTCTGAATGTGTCTGACAGACACATCTCTGTTTCTAAGTGAATATCACTACTGTTGGATGGACAAAGCATTCATGTAGCCTCTTTGGTATTCATCTGATTGCTCCTCTAAGACGGTGTCGCTTGCTAGAATGAAATCTACATCTTTGTGTGCAGCTGAATTCTCTGCATACTCCTCCTCTTCAGTGAGATAAGTAGGAAAATCATCAGGAGTAAAGAGGTGATTTTCTTCACCTATTAAATTCCCGTCCTCATCTAATTCCGGTCCATGCATAAAATTTTGCTGCAAAGGTGTCTGTACTGGTTGTTGTGCAATCGGCTCTTGGGCTCATTGATCTCTCTGTCTTATTCTCTATTGTGGATTTTGCTGGCCACGGAAGTTAGGATTTCTAGCTTGTGGCTCTGGTTTGTCAAGTTTCACTCTTTCAATCATCTTCTCTACCTTTCGAAGTAGCTAATCTAACGAGGAAGATTTTTCCTTTGTAGTGACCTTCTTCTCTGCCTTTGCTCTAGCTCTCTTGGTCAGTAGATTTGCTTCAACGCTGACCGCTATCTTCTGCATGTCTTCCATTGTGGCCGGCTCTCTTTCTCTCAATTGATAAGCCATGTCAGGATCAAAATCATCCGGGAACTTCAACATGGCTAGTCCCACAAGTGGCCTTAGATTATCTGGAATTTCATTATAAATTGTATTGAATCTAGTGAAATAATCTTGGATCGACTCACCAACGTTTCTTTTGATTTGCTCATATTCAGCCAGAATTTTAAGAGGATTGTTTTTCACTTCCCAACGATTCAAAAATTGTCTTTGTAAGTCATCCAAGGTAGCGATACGAGTAGCTGGAAAACCTCTGAACCATTTCCTCACTTTACCTGCAAATGTCTATACAAAAAGTCTAATTGCCACATTCTATGCATCGATCTCATACAGTTCATAGAAATATTCCATTCTATCCACATGTTACTGAGCAGTAATGCCATTAGGAGTGCCATCAAAAAATAGGATTTTTCTTTGATAATCAGCGGGCATATCATCTAAAACTTGAGGCAAAACGATAGGTGCAAAATGGGCAGCCATCACTCTTGGTGGATTTGTCCTCGGAGGTGTTGGTGGAGTGTGCACAACTTTTAAGGGGCTAGCAGTTAGAGTTTGAAGCTGAGCTACTATGTAGTTATCAATAGACCAGTTAGCCCTTTCCATCTCCAAGTCTATAAGAAACTTTGGATTGTGGAAAGTAGAGTCAACCGCTCTTTCGGACTTGGTTTCAAACAACGATAATTCAAACTGCTCATCAAACTCTAGCTCTTCAATATACTCAAAAATGGCTGGGCATGAATGGGATTTGAGCACGGGCAATATAGAGCTTTCTTGACGACGAATTCTTGAAATCAAATTGGGATTTTCGTAGATGTGTGGAGGGTTAGGATCTGGATTAGCTCTGGTGTATCTTCTAGAATCCAGCATGCTATTGAGAAAAATAAAAGGACACAACCAACTTTACTCAGCCTATCAAATCCTAAACATATCATCCAGAAGCTTAGAATTATTAACAAGCAAGGGGATTGATTTGTTCCCCAGTATGGTTGCCACTATGTTAGCACCTAAATCTGCCTTAGGCTGAAAGAAGGCAAAATTCAGGGTAACCAAAAACCATGCTCAGTCTGGTAGCTAGCCCTACTAGAACAGGAGAGGGCTCTCTCCGAGTCACACTCAGTGAATAGATAAACGAAAAGGCCTGAGATGACCTACAATGAACTATTTATCTTAGGCTAGTAAGTGAATATGGATACAAGAAGTGGATTTTATGAATGACTGTGTTTCTGGGATGGTATGGGACCAATGGACCTCAATGAACAGGGAACTTAATACAAAGGCACGTATTACTTCGTGAGGCAAGATAGGCAGAAAGGCTAGCAATTTAGTTTAAAATAGTGTAGAATGGAGAGATTGATTAAGAGGGTGAAAAGGGCATGGAAAACATGAATCTGTTTGAACAGAAGAATGAACACTGAACAAGAAAATTTCCCACAGGCAGAGCAATAAAATTGAATTCTACCTTAGCTAACTTAGAAAATTTCACTAGAAATGAATGTGAAATGAACTATGAAACATAATAAGATACATATGAAACATAAGAGACACATTTGCTACACTCAAAACCACATGAATATCATGAAACAGAGCCACTTCCTTTCATTAATCCTCTGCAAAAAATATACAATGCAGAAACAGAGTTTCTTTCCCACAGTCTCCCAGAAGTTACAAGCCAACCAACCTTTTGCAAACGGTTTGCATACAATATATAGAATGTGCCATGAAGAGATAGAATGCCCAAGGGTTGGGGATTTACTCAAATCATTACAAAATGAAGGTGGATATCCAAACATCAGCTACAGGTGCAGTGCCACAAACATGAAAAATGGCTTGGGTGACCCTTTGCCTTCCTTTTCCACTTGGATAAATGCCCATATGGAGTGAAAATACTTTTAAAACCACCTTAGGGGCTGAAAAAATGAAGTTTAGATGAGGGGGCCCACTTATGAAAAGTCAGGAAGCGAAATTTCACGAAACAGAGGCATTTTGGGCCTTTTTTCCTATATGCGCTGCGCCCTTTTATGTATGTGTCGCGCCACTTTAAGGCCAATTTTGAGGCACTTGTAGGAGTCCAAAATGTGCCCAAGTGTGCTCGTTGAAAATCCTGTCCTGTCTACTTTCCAACCCAAGTGGAATTTTTGAATTGGGAGCCCATTTTCCCCTCCAAATCTTCATCCTCCCAAGACTGCTTCCTGTGTGTCAAAATAGGGGCAGTGAGGCCATTTTTTGGGGGGTTTTGACCTCCTGGAGACTCAAATCATGCCCACATTTCTTGCCTGAGTGCCAGTAGTCGTGATGTTTCCTACTGAATCCAAAAATTCGAACCATTTCTCATTTGGAGCTCCCAATCCTACGCGTTGCGCTGATGGCGCGACGTGTATAGAAAAAAAACCTGTGTTTGTGCCAAAAAATTCCCATGTGACCAAAATTGTCCCAAATTTCTTGAAATTTTGGCTGGAGGTTCTCTAAGAGGCACTATGTTGGGCCACATAAGCTTTGGCCAAGATTCAAATCTGATATTGCTGTTTTTCCTCTTTTGTTGCTCTGCTCAGTTTGGCCTTCAAGCTCTTTATTCGGGCCTTTGTGCTCATGTTCCGTCCCCTGTAATGACAAGCCATCCTCCTCAATATGGTTTTTTCCCTGTTGGTCTTCTCCAACAGTCTCTCTAGGTGTAGATTGACCCGCTCTAACCAAGACTCACGGTCGTTGTTGATCTCTTTCTCCAAGGTAGTGAGCTTGATCCTCCTCTGCTGGGCAGCTTGTTGATTCTCACGGATGCTTTGCAGCTCCATGATTTCCGGCTGGTCCTCAAGATGCTTGTTCCTCTACTCCAGATACTTGATGATCCATCTGGCCCTCTCCACATTCAGTATCAAGTCTTGGATCTCCGAGTCGTGCTCCTGAATGGTCATCCTAAGTTTGGCATTTTTTGCCTCTGCCTCATCATCTTGAATGAGGATGACATCGGTCTCCTGCACACTTGATGGTCCCTCATCATGCATAGGCTTCTTGCCCTTGTCTAGTACCTTTGTAGTCGATACTGGAAGTGAGGCCCCGTCCACCCTCGGTGGAGATAACACTGGCTTTGCTGCTGCAAACAAGTGCCTACTGCCTCTCTGATATGTAACAAAAACTGGCATGGTAGTGGTCTCATGGTGCTCACGCTAATGAGAAGGACCACCCAACTCCTGCTCTGGCTCTGATAGTACCTGTGATGTGCTGAAGAAATCATGGGAAATGAAGTCCTCCTAAGAAATGCCCTGCAATCCCAACTGATGATCTACCAAAATCTGGATAAGAGCAAAGTGAAATACATTGTTAAGCTGCCGCTGAGGGGTCTTATGCAGCATGAAGGCGTTCATCCTCTCTATATTCTTGCATATGAAAAATGGGAGGTTCATCATGCTCACCCTGGTAAAGTGCATGAGCAAGCGGATGTGATAGGCATATAGTCAAGAGAACCTCCCCTCATAGCTGAGGTATTTCATGATCAATCTCATGAGTGGAGCATACTCATTTTTCAAGTATCTGAAGGGAAAGACTCTTGTGAGCTCATTCATGAATCTGGCCTTGATGTAAGGCTCATACTATTGCCTATCCACCTTCTTCTTCTTATGCCACTATTCTCCAACATTTGGTATACCTGTTTCCACTGATATAGCTTCGGGTGTCAATGTGAAAGTGACCCCGACGAAGATAGACTGACCTCCATGTAGATGAAGCACAAATAAACGAGCCAACTCATGATGAACTCTAACATTTGCCACCCTTTGACAAAATTCAAAACATGATAGGTCCTAGAAGCATGACATGGCAAGAGGGCATGCTTGTAACTTGGTGAGGGTAGTCGTTTCATCCTTGGCATGTTTTCCACTCTCGTGGTGTCTCCTGGGAGCCTGCTCTTCTGAGGATGACTCACTTTGTGTCTCCATATCATACTCAGATGAATGTTGTGATGTCATGACTGCAATGTGGACTGCGATTAGGCTGCCCTTTTGATGATGGTGTGAGGCTGGGTGCCTTTGTAATATCTGTTACCAAGGGAAACAATGAAACAGGGAGTATTCGGAAGCGAGTGATGAAATGGGGATAGGGGTTATAGGGAGAAATTTGTTAGGGATATGGTATGAGTTTGGGTATGTTAATGGGGTAGGGTTTGGGGTTTTGTGTTGACCAAATAGTGGAGGGATAGGGGAAAGGGTTTGGTAGTAATTTAGGGCAGGGATTTTAGGAAAAATGAGAGAGGGAGGATACGAAAAATGATAAGTGAGGGGAAAAAGGTGAGTGGAGTGAAACCTTGGAAATAACAAGACATTTTAACAACCCTAGCCATCAATTTCTTGGTGATTTATTATGGTTGACTTTATGCATTTTGGTGACATTCAAACATCTCAATAAACACCCTATCATTGACAAAATTTGATGAACAAGTGATTTTAAAGAGCCTACCTCTCAATTTGATAGGCTTCACCAAAATTTGGGAGTGTTTGGGCACTTGTTTTGGCCCTTGTCTGTATGTGCCACGCGCAAAGCCCAGTGCGCCGTGCCGTGGGTATATGTTGTGCCCTTAGAAAAATTGAACTATGGGTAGGCTACGTGTCTGTCGCGCCCTCTGTGTGCGCCGCACTCCTGGGTATATGCGTCGCACCCTCTAAAATCGCCTCCAACTCACTCAAACGCTCAACAATGCACACTCACACCTTTACAATGCTTCTCCAAGGCTTGTAATATCACAATGCCTTTGGTTTTGATAAAAATTTGTATATATAGCCTTGGAAGAGTTGGGTTTAATTTTTGCCTCTTCAAAAACCCATTTTTCTAATGTTATGTTTTGCACATTTTTCACTGACTTTAAAACACACCGATTTTCACTTTCCCTTTGAAATTTTATCTCAAATAATGAAATTTTCGGCACTCCTTGCAGGGATTGCATGACAGGAAATTTGGCCACCGAAATCATGACTGCATTCGAAAAAATCAACTGGCGACTTTTTAATTTTTTTTGTCATAAATGACACTGTTTGACTTTTCTTCAAAACAAAATTTTGAAGAAGAGTCGAAGTCTATCTGCATGATGATGAGTCTCTCTGAACCATAACTGTGTAAGGGTCTCACTCTGGCTTGCATGGTGTTACTGGACATGTTCAAAGACAAAATTGATGAATTGCTAGACGTAGGCCTCGAAATGACCTTCGTCCTTTAAAGGACCAGACCTTGATTGTCATGGACTTTGATGATTATTGACAAAATACCTGAGCCAACAGGAGCCAAACATGAAGGGGAATGACTATCATGACCTTCTTCGTTAGATTATGGCATGACCCTAGCAGAATTCAACTAGGAGAATGGAGCGGGACACCTAAACATGAAATGCATACAGAGTTTTGATCTCTAACGGTGGACCGACCAGACCGACTCTAACAGTATCAAGAACAAGGATTTTCAAGAAGGGGATCTCTACTTATGACTCCAGGTTCAAGGACTTTAAAGTAAAATTGGTGACAGCCAGGTGGTTGGGCCCATATTTGGTAGAGAAGTACCATGACAATGGGGTTGTTCAAATCATGATCATTGATAAGGAATGTATTCGCTAACTTGTCAATATATATAGATTTAAAGCCTATAAAATACCTATGTCTAGGGAAGAGTTCATCAATATCATTGGTAAGGAGTTAAATGTGATTCGAAGTGTCTTCGCTTCCATGTGACACAATTCTTGAAGATGATTTTTATTTTTGTGAAAAAGGAAAAAATAAAAACAGTAAGGGGCCTAGATGAAAACCTATGTGAGGCATCTAAGGCCAAAGCTTGGGTTGAAAAACTCCTTGAGGCAACCCAGGAGTGAAAAAAATAAAAGGGTCCCTGGGTGAAAAGCTCCTTTGAGGTGCCTAGGATAGGGAGATACACTAAAACCTCTTTTGGGGTGACCTGTGTGTCTTTCAAAAAAATATATAGAAGAGAAAAAGAACCAAAAATGCCATGGCAGGGAATTCAAACCCACCCACTAATAAATTATGTGATTTTGAAGGTCTTTGAACGGAATAAAATATTTTAGGGCTATAGGGACAACATGCCAAGAATCATGTCATTCATTCCTCTGTCCAATTCATCGCATTCATGCCTACCGCATATCCATCACTCATCTCAATTTTCAGGCATTAGAAATCTTTTTTTTGGTATTTTCTAGCTTGTTACAAGATGTCTTGTAGCTGCTACAGGAAGACCATGTAGCACTACAGGATTTCTTGAAATGCTACAGGAAAGGGGTCATGATAGAAAAATTAGTATACATGCCTATTCTAGGTTGAGTTGGGGCCGTACACCTCATCATACTTCACCTATCATCAATGTTCCAAGCCATCATATCCATACCTAGCTCTACGTCATTTAAAACACACGCGAAAATGAAAAACAAAAAACAAGCCTAGAGGACATGCCCTCCCTTACCTCAGCCATTCACCACTTCATCTAAGCCTTCATCATCATTCTTGAACCCCTACACCACTATCCAACCTCCTTGCAATAAAAAATGTCGATGAAGGAAGAGAAGGGAAACTATAGGGTTTCCTATAACATCTACAGGATCTCCTGTAGTAGCTTGTGCCATCATTACAACTAGCCTGAGTGTACACTCTCCTTCAAAACTAGAGAAAAGGACGACAACAACGTCTCTGAAGACCTTCTTTCTCTTGGCCAGATCCCCACAACATTAGTAGCAGGAAGGTTGTTCCAAGTGCCTACAGACATGGAACAACAAGCAGACGACTACATAAGCAAGAGGAAATAAACATGAATGACAAAAAGGAACACTTACCTGAGTAAAAGAATAACATGCCAATCCTCTAGCATGCATCAATCAAAAAAGGTAGGGATAGTCATGGCCACTCATCCAACTCTTCAACAAGTACAACATGATGAAAATGTACAAATGTTGAGAAAATTTATTTTTTATAAGATGGAGGTGGCGAGTTAACATGGCCACCCTTAGCTCATCATCAGAAGGAGAAATCCAAGTCAACATGTAACGTTGGAGTGTCAAATTAATGGGCATCAGCAGAAATGGTGGTTGATTCAGTTATGTGGGAGTGGGTGATGATTACAAGGGGGAAGTGCATGATCACTAAAAGTCCCAATTAGGAAATCTAATACCAGTACCAGCCAGAAAAGAGCACCAATCTTTGACCATATATATCATTAAATTCCAAAATTCCATGCACTTTTTGCTTATTTCTAAATCAGAGATATTGGGACCAGCTACGAAGGCATGAGAGAGTTGAAACCAATGTTGGCCACCCTACAAGAAAAAAAGCTACATGAAGCTATAGGAAAGTCAAAAAGCTACAGTAAGAACTGGAATTCCACAAGAACTTTGCAAGGGGGTGCCTATGGTCAAATTGGTCAGTATCTCTAATAATCCCAAGAATCAAAATGAAACATAAGTGGCCCATCTCTCCTAAGTTCATGATTTGATAACTAGAAAGAAAAAAAGGGAAAAGGATCTAAAATCTTCTAGTAATTACTGTGGGATGGAGAATTAGATAGAATTTTGGGAATTTAAGGGAATTGTGTGGATATAGAAAAGGGTATAGATTGTAGTAATCTACTGAAAACATTTTAATCTCTAAGCCACCCTAAAACTCATACTAAAGTTAGCTTACAAAACCTCCTTCATTTATCTTTAACTAGAGAAGATAAATGGAAGGGGGATTCAATAGAAGACAACACATAGATACGTGAAGGATTCACCTTCATCCCCCTTTGGTAGATATATTTAGGAGGCATAACTAGTTGGGCTTCTTTTAGATTATTAGGGGGTACGATGATGATATAGCCCATGAGTTTTCCATGGCACTCAACCCAAAAGAAAGAAAGAGAGCTACCACTATGGTGAGAGGGTTTTCCATTTAAATCAACCTTGATGTGATCAGTAGAGTAACGACATCATAATTTAAGTGTCACCAAACAAGCAAGAGGAGTTGGGTTCCTTGGGAGTGAAGAGTGAGGAAGGAACATCACAACACGCAACCCAAAGGCTCCCATAACATATGTTAGGAAGCTTGTCACCAGGTCAAGATTAACAAAGCAAAATAAGGCACCTGTGACCCTCTTACCTGAGACACTGCTATAAGAAACAAAAAAAATCTACAGGAAGGACAATAGGGGCAGAGAGAAGGCAAGGAAGCAATGCCACAGGTGCAGGAGGGGGGAAACTTCTCCAAATACATTAGGGGAGATTTTACAGAGTTGCAAGAGCCTAGCCCACAACCAAATTTGAGTTCTTACTACAATTTCACTGAGGGAAGGATAGTAATACCACAAAATTTTTTAATCACTCTCTTCTTTGAGATTGAAAAGGAAAGGGAAAAAATACATCACCAGATGAAAATTTCCAACTTAAAGAAGGTAGATGTGGGCCATATGGAAGAAAAAATCCTAGAGATGGGAAGGGACTTGAGTGAGTTGAGAGATATAGAACACATCATGAGATCTCAATTACAGGTAGAAAACACATGGATAAGGAGGCAGCTGCAGGAAAAGGAGAGGGAGCCAATTGGACACCATGGCAAACCTCTCCATGGAGGCACTTCAATGCAGGATTGTATCCAAATAATATGCACTATACCTCAAGGATCAATGGCTGCAGTTTCAAATTATCACATTAACACAACATGGGACCATGCCATTCCAAGACTATAGAAAATTCATAGAGCTATGTGACAAGAGAAGTGTGGAAGATTAGGCGTATCTGAATTTTACCTACAAAATTTTTCCATGACATATTTGAATGTGTGGGACCACAATGAAAAGTTGGGGGACTTGCAGCTAATGGCCCTTGCATCATGGATGAGTCATGTGGAGGCTAGTGGTGAGCAAGTGAGGAGAATGGTAGAAAAAGAGGAAAGAGAGCCCCTCTACATCATAGCAGAACAGATAAATTCCATGGATGTTATTAGTAACCACACCATCATTTCCATTGATGCCCAACCTGCACCAAGATATATGGCTACCCAAGAACAGGCCATCTCCTATTTTGACACTTTAAGCTTTTTGGGGCATGAGAGACAGCAAGCATGATAATGGAGATGGAGAAACCTACCACACAATATAAGGATTAGAGAGTACCACTACTTGAGAGGTTAAGAAATGCATTGGTAAGGACCCCCCATATAATAATTCCATGCAAATACTAAAGATCAATTGGATTTGACTAAATATCATTCCACCCTTACTATTGGGTCTGTTAGAAGGTAGCAAGGAAGAAGAGGAAGTAAAGCAGTGAAAAGTGATAGAGAGAAATGTAGGGTTCTATCATCAAGAGGAAACTCCATCAACAACGACCTTAGATGTCAAAAAGGCCACAAGAGCTATGAAAGATATGGATATAGAATAAGTTTCTCATAGGATGAGAAATATTTTTAGTAGGAGGGTGATGATGAGGCTCATCAATATGTAAACTATATGGGTCATAATGCCACTCTCCATCTTATTAAAATTGACTTTTCTCACTATTATTTACATATTTCGTTATATTTTTCTTTGTGAGAATGGTGAAGGTGAGTTACTATGTCATGTGGAATAATATGTATTAAATGAAAAAATTGGAGCATTTTTGGGTTGACTTAAGTGCATGAATTCGAAATGGGCAAGAAAGAGAAATTTTAGGAGATTCGTCTCCTCCTTAACTCTTGAAATAATTTAGTTATTCCTCCACCATATCTCATCAACTCAGAGTTACTAGTAGCCAAGCAAGCTAAGTCCATTGGAAACCAAGCTAGTGACAGTTGAGAAAGTGTCATTCTCGAGTTAGGGAGCCAAGTCTCCCTATTTTCTAGGGATGTATTAGGAGCTCCATTTTTGTTTAAATAAGAGAGACAATCAACTCATTAGGATTCGATTTTTTGATATAGCCAAGAGGCAAATTGAGTTGAAACATTGTGACTGTTATTTCTATGTTGTATTTGACATTTTGATGATAATGAAAAATTGTACCTTCACCCAACATTGATTTTATTCAAAGGGCTGAAGCTCTTGAGTTAAGGCCCAACCCTAGGAGCATAAGTTCCTATTTTTGTATACGTATTCTTAGATTAAAATGATAGTTAGTTGCTGAAGTTTATTTTTGTTTTGTTTAGCCTAACAAATATTTGAATTATTTATTAGCCTAGTTTCCATTAGTTTGAAGAGGTAGATCATTGGTGCAATAGTGAATGAAAGTACCTCAGAAAATCCTGTGACAATAGCCTCCATCTCATCTCCCTCACGGGACCATGATTAGAGGACCCCATTCTCACAATCCTAAAAAAAAGTTTGTCCTTTTGGTCATGGCATAACTTAGGGTTCATTCTTAGCTAGATCATTATTTATGATTGTAGGTTTCAACCCCGTACATAAATTACCTGCATACGAATTCTAAATCACAGGAAAAATAAAAATGCGAGAGAATAACACATAAAACACATATATACAGAGATTTCCCACTGGATCTCAAAACCAAGACTACCAGCTTGATTTTTCATTATATTCCTTTCAATGTTACAATACATATTTATACATGCCGAAGCATCCAATACCATGGACTGAAAAACCATCGCGTCCAAAAACCATGAACCGAAAACCATCGCGTCCAAGAAACATGTGCTAAAATCATGAAAAAAACCATAGGTGGGTCTGCCCAACCTAACATAGGGTCCAAAACCAAAATTTTCCGGGGCGCTGCCCCGGACCCCATAAACTGGGGTTACGGGTACCCCTCAAACCCCCTGTTAACTATGTCAAAAGAATATAACACAACCCAACAATCTCCCACTTGTTGTTTTCTTCTGAGAAGGGGCCACAGGAGAGCTTAGTCATTTTTCCAGCCCTGAAACGCCCATTGTTTCTCTACACCAAGAGAACTTCTCAGAGCTCACTGATTTTTTCAATGCATCTGCAGTATTCTTCAAAGTTTCCACCTTTACCAACAACACCTCTTTTTCTTCTATCATATCCCTCACAAAGTGATACTAAACATCAATGTGCTTTGTCTTTGAATGATAAGCAGGGTTCTTTGCCAAGAAAATTGCACTTTGGCTGTCACAGTCTATACTTATAGCTCCCTATACTAACCCCATACTTGAACA